>JAOVYW010011387.1:0-23684 GCA_025775045.1 Hiodon tergisus | reverse complement strand
TTTAGCACTTTCTATTGTATTTCTGCAGTATAGATCACTTCACCAGAGAGTTTGGTCAGCTGACAGATTAGCAACGCTTACAAACATTGAATATGAATCCCTTTTTTTTTTTTTAAAGGAAAGCAGTGTTGCTACATAGTGTGAGGTCATTGATGGCAGGGCAGGGCAGGACAACAGCATCTGGGCACTGGTCCCAGAAGCCCAGTAAATTTGACAACATGTTTCCCCACAGTAATACAGAGGGAAGCCAACAGAGGGGTCTCTCAGGTTTCACCAGCGGGACAGCGAACACTGAGAGTCTGTTGGGTCCCCTGCTGGGTGCACATGACGTTAGACATCCACAGAGCTGATCAAATCCACCCCTGTAGCATTACAATGTTGTCCAAAGCCTTCACTGTGGCAGGCCAGGCGAAGACTGAGGGGAGAGACTCTGGCCGTGTGTGAGCATGTGTCTGCCTAAAAGGCCTGATGTTTCCCAGCTGTGTTCCAGTACTAAACAATATCTCATTCAAAGGCAGTGCCACAACCCCCTCCCTCCCCTCACCCCAACTCCACCTTCACTCTCACTCTGCAATCACCAGGCAACCAAAACAAAAGGAAAAAGCAAAAAATGACGCTACAGTAATCATTCTGTAGTAAGATATTCCACGTTTTGACCAATTAGAATTATACCTTGTCTAAGGTTTGAAAAAAAGTGTGGTCAAGCTGAAAATCGGAAATTCTCACAGACAGCTCAAGAGAGAGTAACAAACGCTGTTGGCACGTGGCTTTTGTTGCCATAACTCAACAAAAAAACTTTAAAACTACATTTCAGTGTAAACCCGGACACAGTTAGGTCAACAAAGTTAAGTTCTTCCCATCTGATCTGAATTTTCCTTGCTTGTTTTCAGATCAACTTTTCCTAGTCAGCTTGTGCCCAGCACAACAGTCAACTTTTACTGAGTTACTATAAAAGAGGAGTAAATGCAATGGTTGGCTTGCTGAAATCTCACTCATCCAAATAACACTTTCCACCTCCTTTTCTCACCCCAACATGAATTCTATTTTTATCAAGCCAGATGTGCCAAGACAAGGCAAGGAATCTTTATCATTTGAACTATTACTCAGCTTTCAGGATGCATTTATACGATAACGTAAGACTAAAACAGGCAAAGATCCACAGCTACACCAATAAACAGAGTCCTGCTGAAAGTATGCTCAATTTTTTCAAATGGGAAGTTGGGGGTGTCCATACCAGGAAACAAGGATACTTCCATTTCCATTAGTCACAACGCAGCTCTTCTCCTCTGGGTTGATCATGGTAGGATACACCAAAAGGGATGCACTGGTGTTTACAATAGGTCGAGCCCTGAATAAAACAAGAACAGCAAGGCCTATGTTAACTGGCTGACCTTGAGCTAAACTTTTCATAGTGCACATAAGCATCGGGAAATCTATTCAACGGGTTTGTTGATATTAGAGTTAAATATTAAGTACACGTCCCCAAATGTTTTTTCTTTTTTCAGCAAAGCTGAAAACAGACTGCTTACCTGTACAGAACTGCCTTGTCAATTCCAAACGCACCTACAATGAGATCTGAGGAAGAAAATCAAGTAGATCAATTATTACAATTGTTATTATAATTAGCTCACTTAAGACACTCTTATCCCATATTACTTAGAGAGTTTACAATATTATTTGTATACACTTCGATATAAAATTCAACTTATGCACAAGGATACATGGTAGTACAATAGCAAAATCTGTAAAACCTACTGCACAACAAAAAATGGGTGCCCACTAGGCTTAGATAACTGCATTTGAAATCCAGATTTGAAATCCAGTATAGATTATTAGAAAATAAGTATTTTCCAAGGTTTTCATTCGTGCTACTTACGTTTATTTTAGGATATTGGTTCCTAGAACACCCCTTACATCACAGCACTCACCTGGGTAGCCATTCATGTCCAGGTCTTTGTTTCCACGCATGGCATAACCAAAGCTGACAGGCTGGGTTTTAGAGGCCCATTGGCCAGCTAGAACCTGAGAGGGCATGTTCTTCAGTCCACTAGAATGTCCATTGTAGATAAGGACCACACCCTGCTGGTCTTCTCCACCATAGGGACAACCGACGGCTACATCTGGTGAACCAACAGGAAGTCAAGAAAATCAGTATTATACTAAATTTCACAGTGATGGAAAAGCGTCATTCTTTAGCCCCTACTCTCGACATCCAAAATTCCTAATTCTGCCAGGATCCTCACCATTGAACCCATCCTGGTTCAGATCTCCCAGAGGTGCGATGGAGCTTCCAAACCTCCCGAACATGTGTGTCCCAGTCAAAGAAGGGAAGCTGGGCAAAATGTTCAGAGGGCTCTCCTGCAGGTAAATGTAGACACGACCCACCTCTTCCAGCCGCCCATCCGATCCTCTTACCATAAACATGGGGGCACCCACTAAAAGGTCATCCAGACTAAGAAGGCAGCGTACGGAGTGAGGAAAGAAAGCAACACTGAATTAGAAACATTCTCATTAAAAACATTATGACAGATTGTTACAACATGTTTTCTATGCACAACAGGAGATTCCTCTAGATGAAGCAAGAGTGCTATCTTTCTCCTTTGTTTTAGGAGCTATAGCTGGGATTAGAAATGCCAGATTTGAACCCACAATTTGACTGTGATGGATACCACTCTCACATTTTGAGACTGGGGAGAGTCTGCATTAGTTGTACCCTCTTTTGTGGCTGTACCCTTCAATGCTTATGCTCCCTTCTCTGGCATGAACAGCAGACAGCCCTCTCACTCACCCATCATTGTTGATGTCCGTGGCTGCCACAGCGTAGCCGAAATAGGAGCCCATCTGGAAAACATTATTGCAGACATCACAGTCCAATCACACAGGAGGCACAGGAGAATCCCTGGCTCTCTTAACCCTCTCCCCAGAAGCTTTCCTTTTCAATCAATCCCAAAATCCATCCGTTTGGCCACCCAGGTCTCACATGGCACAATGGCCTACCTTACCTTAGGGACCTATTAATGCTGTTGAGAAAAACCATGTTCATAGTGGCTTATAGGAAAGAACTGGAATATTAAAATATTTGCTATAGGTTGGCAAATACATTTGATATTTTATTTGTCCAGCTGAAACAATCAGCAAAGGACCATCAAAATCAATTCCAGAGTTGATTTAAACTGCACTATTTGCACCACTGCATACCACACAACCATTTTTTAAAAAGGAGACTGCAAACCCACCTGCTCCCCGGTGAGGTTAAGCATTGATTTCAGATCTTTTCCATTTAATATAGATACCTGCAATTAAGAAAGTAACAACATTGACAGCCTATGAAAATTATCAAATGACAGGTATTTAGTATAACCAAAATGAGATCCATTTACAGTCTGTATTGAAACTATATGATCAAACCTCTTAAGACAATTGTCCTAGCGTTAGCGTTATCTGTCAATTTCTATTCTCTCCACCTCTTTCCCCATTGTAGAGAGACAAGTGCCCTTAACTTCACCAGCTGCCTTAAATCTGTGCTGAAAAAATATGTCAGGGTCCTTACTAAACCGTAGAGCATGACTCCTTTCGGTACCCCTGCCACAAAATCTGTAGGACATACATAAAGAAAAAAGAAAAAGAAAAAAAGTTAAAAAATGTATCAAGGGGTAAACATATGAAATGACCACTGAACATTCAGAAACTTCATGAACCCTTTGGTTCAGTGCTGCAGTTGGCACAGAAACAAAGTCAGCTTCCACCAGAGAGTGGTTAAGTTTTAAACAGAGCCACAGGCTAAGTAATACGACCCTAATCCCGATCGTATGTAAAAGAGAGCACACTGTAAACATTAAACAGTGGGATTACCCTCACCTTCTTCTCCATCTCCACTGAATTCCCCGACTGCGACTGAGTAACCTACAAGGCAAGAGGGACGAAACTTTGCCAAAGACACTAATACAGCATGCACAAAAGAAATGGGATTGCGTGACAAATATATAATCCAGTGGTTACGACACTGAATTTATGACCACAGGTTCATGTCACAAGCGGAGCCCTGCTGTTGTACCCATGAGCAAGGTACTTAACCTGAGTTGCTCCAGTAAATATCCAGCCTTCGTTGCGTAAAATCATACCACTACTGAGTTAAAGTCGTCAGCTAAATGACGAAGTAAAAATAGCAGAATATCCACAATGACAATGCAAAAATCAAACAAAGATCAAACAAAAGAGATTACCAAGGTAGCTATCATCATAGTAGCCCTGCGCCTGCCGAGTCTGAGCCTGTCCAGTCACTGACAGCAGGAAGTATGAGGGGTAGTAGGCCTTGACGATTTCCTCCTTTGAGGCTGCAATCAGCTGACCTGTGGAGGAGTAATAGAAAGAGCAGAACACTGAGCAACCATGCACATGGCTAGCTTTTTCACCAGCCAGTGGTTCATCCTTAATATATGGTTCTTTTGGCAGTCATTTCTAACACTCTAATATTCACATGCTCACCTTGCCAGTAGTAGCTGCCTGGGCCTCCAAGAACAACCTTCCCATTCTGAAACACACAAGTTATGATATGTGGGAAACCGATGTGGAGCCTTGACAATGCCAAGATCAACTGAGGTTACCTATAAGAAACTTGTTGGGTGATGTAAAGACCATAACATACCTTGGTAAAATCTGCGCTGAACCCCCCCTGACAGTAGCCTTGACCAGCAGGGCCATGTGTTTCTGAGAGAGAGCGAGAGAGAGAGAGAGTATTATCTGTTTATTAGCATTACAACCTCAGAAGCTAAATTGAAGATTCCCACATACCTGTACGGCAGGGGGCGTACTCCACAAACTGGGAAAAGTTATCCACTGAGAGGTAACAGGTCCCCGTGGCGTCAGACTTAGCAATGTCTTCTTCGGTTCTCCAATAATAGCGAGGAGCACAAGCCTTAACAAGTTAAAAATTTAAGAAAGGATCAGTAATGATAAAAAATCTGAAATCAGAGTTAATTTAAAATTGATGTTATCAATTGAGAAAATACTTTTTAAAAGTCCAAACCATGTCCTAAATGTATTAAGACCGCTGGAACTCCAAGTTTGACATTACGTCACACAAATAATTAATTAAAAGTGCAGAATAAATATAGAAATATTTGTTCTCGATACTTGGATGATTATATATCAAACAAAATTTTAAAAACCCTGACCCCTTGAAAAGGCAATCAAGTATAACTCCTAGAAAATATTAGTATACAATATACATTTTTCACAGTGGTTTAAAGGTTCAAAAAACAACAAAATATTGACTTGTGCAGAATGTAAATCAATATGAAAGGAAATGTAGCTAGTGGGCTCAAAGGTCACATACAAATTATGCCATCGTCACCAAAATCAAAGAGGTCTAGCAATTCCCCCAATGCATTTTAGCACTAAATATCACCAAATGCAGTTAGGAGCAAAGGTGGAAATAATTCAGTCGAATATTGTTTTGGTAAAGATTATTCTTACCTCAGAATTTTCTAATTTCAACTACACCTAGAGACACGCTTACCAGGATGGTGTTTCCATGGGTACGAACAGTGGCACCAAACCACTGATGAGACTTGAATTCCACTTGAAGGTCTGTATCATTAACATGGTAATTGCGGTCTCCTGTGCATAGAAAATCAAGATGATTTCCACTGTTAGATTAAAAATCACAATCTCTTGGTAAAAGGGTCTGTTTCTCGACCCTCACGTTGCACTTGGTGCAATCAGAGGGTCAGATCTACATGGACCAGTAAACACCTTCACCCTGTTAAATTTTTATTCACATACTGTTTTGTGCATAGGACAGATTTAGACACTAAGGTTAATGAGCTAATGATTAAGAGAAGCAAACTATTATATCTGTACAATGACATTCAGAATATAATTTGACTAATACAACCAACCAATCATAATTTCAAGCATGTTGCAACTAAATATTTAAGGCAAGAGGAAGAAAAACATGAACAGCAGTAATAGAGGCAGAATCATTGGTGACCCATTGTCAGCCTTGGACTCCATCCAAGACAAACCCAGCTCAGCCACTTACTGAACAGCTCTTCACTCTTTGGGAATTCAAGGAGCCCGGAGTGAGAAACAAAAACAGTGGTATTCAGGCTTTCAGCAATTGCAAGAAATCTGCATCATCTTCGCATGTGGAACTCCGCTCTTTATCAAATCCAGGGCTTCAGTTCAACCAACGTGATATTAGAACATAATAAAATAATTTTATACAGACTGTTGCATGTTGCATGAAAGAAAGAAAAAAATCACCAGGCTTATGTAGTAATAGTCAATGTTCTCTTGTGCCATTTTTGTCTAGAAAGCCTGACCAAACCAAAGGTCAGGCTAACATTACACTCGCCTCCTGTCATCGCATTCTTTTTTCCTCAATCTTGATACAAAATGAAGCGTGTAAACAGGGACACGACTTGCGTCTTCCATCGTACCAGCTTGTGCCCTCTGAGGGGTTCTGGAGTTCATCAATAGACATCTTTGAACCACGTGAGTGCTGGATGAGGGAGGGGTTAGCTGGTGTGTGTGGGTTACTGGGGCAGGGGGTGAGAATAGGGGGTTTAGGGACAGCACGAAAAGTTGCCCCAGGGTTTTGGTTTATGAGAGGGGAAGGGGGCGTCGGGCATATCAGACAAGGCAGGACTGTGATGTGAGGTGCTATCAGCTCGCACTTGATTTGGAGATCCAGTTAAAACAGGAGGAGGGGCAACCTTTTCCCCAAACAAGTTTAGACTGATTAAAGATGCAGATTAACAGAAGCAGGCCCTGTGCAGGCAGACTCCACAGCATGAAGCTAAGCCAGAAACCACATTCATCATGAGAGAAACCATCCATCAGTATGATGGTAAAAATGTCATCTGTGTTGTTTATTTAAATTCACAGATTAGGTGCAGCAACTGGCTTTGCTAACCTCAATGTCCAGCCAAAAAAGTCGCCAATGAAAGCAGGCCAACCATTTTTTGTTCAAACTTCTTTGGATTTGAATGAGTAAGGAACCATCCCAGCAGTATACTTCTTCTCAAAGCGAACTCTAAATTATAAGTGGGCCAGTATGCCAAGGACCAGACTAAAATAAATACAGGCCCCTCCACCCTCCTTGCTCTCTCTTCCAAATTTTCTCTCCGAGTCTGTATTGTCATCTACAATATCCTACTCAAGAATAGGGTCTGCATTTCTCATCCAGTCATACAAAGTACTTACTGTCAGCTTATAGCCAATATAAATGCACCTCTGTTTCTAAACCCTTCCTCAAGTTCTCCTTTGTCCCAGACTTCCTTGTTACGCCAAGAAAACTGACACACTGGGGCTGAATTAGGATTATTTTGGTTTTAGCACCTATACATGATTAAGGAGCTGTAGTGGAATGTAAATGGAATAGGAGAATGGTCAACATTTTTTTGTACGAAAATGGACCTCTATCTTTTTAAGGTTTAAACAGCTTCAGTAGACTGAAAAACAAGTATAATGAGGTAGAGACATTAGATTACATTACAAATTAGCGATAGAGGAGAAAAGAAGTAAATAAACACTCAACACTCAAAATTTAGTGGGTCAACTGTTAATATGGTTCCAAATTTTTTATTTTTTTTAAGCATTTGTCAATATGTCATCTTTGGATTATCTAATGCCAATGGTTTTTGATAAGAGTTATAGCTTACCTTGACTGTCAAACTCGATGGCTCTGCAATGCGAACGACTACGACTCCAGGGGCAGACGTACACAGACCCACCCTCAATGATGTTTTGTTGGCTGGTATTAGCTTTCGGAGCGCCAATCAAAATGCTGACACTATTTGGGAGAGAGAGAGAAAACACTGACAATAGTGAGTACATCACAGAACATGTTACAACCTCAGTACTGCAACAATGGATAAATAATTGTCAAATAAATCAATATAACCCTATTATGATACATATATCTATATGATTGTTTAGATGTACATTCTACATCCTGCTTAACCAACAACAAGAAAATGTAATGGTTACGGAACCATTGAACAAGGATGGCTCTCCTCTCACGTAATACAGTAGCGTACTGGACAAACTGAGGTCTCTTCTCCACTGTATCTGGGACCCTAGCCAAGCCACAACCAGGGGGATCTACTTGAAATTTCTAGCTTGAAGGCTCCATAAATGATAACACCTAAGAATGGATATGCTTGAGTCTCTGTCCAAATTAGCAGCCTCTTCACAGTTCAGCCCAAGCACAATGAAGGGACTAGGTTGGCTTGCCTCATGGATTATCACCAGAAATAAATGTGTGTAGGTTCTTTTGTCTTAACAGGAGCAAGAGAACGAACAGGATCTTCATAGTTTTTTAGATGCTGAATATTCTGGAGGTTGGTATGAAAAGGTCACATACATACATCACATACACGCCAGGCATGAAATGTATCCCAACAATAGCACAGCACAGCAGAGTGAGGTTGCTAGACTCCAACCCTAGATTGACTGGAATTTTTGATTGTCACAACATTTACTTCAACTGGAAAAAACAGTAAGAAATACAAACTACTGTACAGAATATGCTCTATAAGCAGCTGATAAGTATTAACAAAAGAGGAAGCAAAGGTGAGAAGAATACCTGCTTTGGTCAACTCTGAACGGAAGGAAGTTTTATACAGGAAGTTCTTAATTTAAAACATGGATGAGTTCCAAGAAAGCCTGACCTGAATCGATGCTGGTTGCCCCATATAGAAACAATTCAGCAGTTACACAATTACATCGCTACATTAACAAGTAAATGAATAAATATATTACACATAAAAAATATTGCCATCTAAAGCAAATCAATCTCGCCTTACCTTCACATCCCCACAATGGGTGGTGCAAGAACCGTTGTCTCCAGCTCTCCGTTTCAAACACAAGTTCAGTGACTCATCCTTGCTTGCTTATATGCTCAATTTCAGCATTCACCAAAATCAATGCATGGTATGGAAAGTTAAATGTTCAACTTGTGTCCCAATTCAGCTGAACTAAATATTTGTAACAAAGTTGCTGGGTTTGGGGCAGGATTTTGTGAACAGGTTGCATAGCGTCACTGTTGCAGAGTGTTAGAAACTGTCAAATATGCCACATGATTATTCCATGTGGTAAATTGCCTTAAATCACAAAAATTCAAAACACACTGACTCTTACTTTGGAAATTATTTTAACCAAATGTATGGATATATAAGAGGTAATTAGGGGACACAGCAAATTACTTTTGCTTTTTATGTTCATTTGAAATTCAACATTGATAGGAAGCAACAGTGGACAGACAATTCTCCATGTCAGGGTTGTCTTCTTAGGTGTTCAGCTGCTTAAGAACTTTGGTTCCTGGATTTTTAGGCATTTTGTCCGACCAACCTACCCCTCACCCACCCCCTCTTTCCCTTGGGCTGAGGTTTAGTTCAAAGTCTGGTAAGCTTTCTCCTTGATTGCCCAGTAGGCTGCTTTGCCAAGATCCTTATTTAGTACAGCCATTACCTCACTATCATTATATAATTACATTACTATTATGACCAGTCTTCTGAGCGGAGTGAGGGGGGGGTTAGAGGACTGGGGGATGGGGGTGGGGGGAGGGGAGAAGGGTTGGGCTTTGAAGCCAGGAAACGTGCCCCATTTCCTGCGCTAGATTTCAATACGACTCAGAATCAGTTTACCTTGACTATATTTAGTATACCCCAAGGAGTTCTCCTAAAGTACTGTCCTCTGTAGAATTCAAGCAGCATGGCATGCTCAACATCAGATCGGGGAAAAAATGCCACATGAATTAAAAGGGATAGAGAAGTGCTCGGGTTTATAGGATATTCTCCAAATGAAACTGTATGTGACTGTAGGATGAAACACATGCCGGGAGTCATTGGTGGTGGCTGGAAAACCTTTGAGGTACAGAGCTGTGTAGGAATATGTCTGGAGTGGGAAGAAGAGATGGTGATGTTGTGAGTTTGCGGTCACACTGAAAATAAAACAGACAGTTCTTTTCTTCAGGGAAGGAGGGGGGTGGCAAAATAAATAAATAAAATGAACACCTTTGTGGAACATTTCAGTGACCAATGGCACTACAGATCCTAAGCTGGTTGGTTTCCAAATTGAAAAACCAATTTGCAGATTTGAAAGAGTATCTGGTTTTCAGCCCAGAGGGTTTGCAGAACTGAATAATGACATTCCCAGAGAAACTGCCCCTTACCATTTCCCACGTTGTCTGTCTGGGGCCCGGATGTCTGGAAAGTAAGGGAGATATCTTCATGGCCGGCCTGGCGAAGATTCAAGCCATGCAGCCCTGATGCTGTCCTTCCATTTTCTTTTTCTTTCAGAGCTCCCCACCCCTGAACTCCAATATAGTCTCTGTATGGCATTTCATTAATTCTACCCACAGTACTAAATCACTCTGTAAAATAATGTATCCGCATTCTGCTGCAATGTACTGCTATAATAACTAAAGACTTGTGGCCTGTCAGATCCTAGACCATTTATGTTCTACCTTTTTTTTGTGGGACATTTTCCACAAACATCTGCAGGTACAGGACGGCAATGGGATCCCTCTCCTCCTCCTAAGACGTGCACTGTTCCTGCCAATGGAGACGTGCTACTGCTTTGGCTCTCTGGTTGGAATGTTTCCCTACCACGTTTGGAAAAAATTGTTGAAATACAGCTTTTTACCTGCAGTTCAATGCCAACTCATATGGAAGTTGAACAGAAACCAAACACAATGAGGTAAGGGCTACGGCAGTGCATCTCGTTGTTTGTTTTCGGCCGGGGTACACCTGGACACATTTCCAGGTGAATATTATACCAAGAACAAGTTCTGATTTTACTTCATCATTCCCGGGAGTGTCATTTGCTCATTGCTGCAAATTAATACAAAGCACCATTCACACAGAGGCCTGCGTTTCCTTTGTAGAATTTATGCAGGAACAAAACCGTCAAGTATTAATTCCAGGCAAATGTATTCCAAGAAGTACTGACTACTATTTTGTTCATCCTTAGATGCCAATGAATTCATGGACCATTCATGGACACGGAACTTTTAAATGTTTTGTTCCCCTGCATGCCATTTTAGAAACATGAATTCCTGGTTCAACAAAAGCCAAATTTTGCTTAGACCAATCCATGCTGGTATCATTCTAATTAATCTACAGCAAAAAGGCTTTT
Source organism: Hiodon tergisus (assembly GCA_025775045.1). NCBI lineage: Eukaryota > Metazoa > Chordata > Actinopteri > Hiodontiformes > Hiodontidae > Hiodon > Hiodon tergisus. The sequence continues at coordinate 12,539 of JAOVYW010011387.1, read as the reverse complement.
ATCATCAAAGGAAAAACAGGCCTGAATCACACACTCCTCCCAATCCATCACCACAGCTTGATGATTATCCTAGAGTAGTATAAATAAGGGACAAGCTGCATTTAATGTGCTTCAATCCTGGCCTCAAAATCTGATGTCGAAATTTAAACAGCACACAAATAGTATAGTCCAGTTTGTTTACGCAATACAATGGCTAAGTCGTTGTAAATCACCGCATTTTAAGAATCCTTATTTCGTAAAACAAGAAATATCTGTGGCACAAAAGCTAACATAAACACAATCATTACCCTAAGGATAAATACTTGTGGCTTCAAAAAAGTTTTCTGCAATGATAAATATTCCATTAGCACATGTACCCGTACGTAGCCACCAACCCCAATTTTTGCTGTGACTGTAAATTAAACTTAACCCCAGGAACTTACATGGATAGTCTAACTTCCCATTCGGAGACATTACATTCAAGTGTGCCATCTGAGGGGCTCCAGTGCTCCGAACTATTCTGCATTATAAGAATACTATACTTCCCCCGAGAGATGGTGAACAGGTCTGGCATTAGAGGTTAGCATTTGGCTGAGACATGCTTGACTCTAAAGGACAGTGATTTGTGTCAGGAAAGGTCAGCTGGTGAGTTTAAAACATAGCAGTATCCCCGTATAACGATGCTTCAAGTATTTTTCTGCTGGGGTAAGGGGAGAAAGAAAAAACAATGCTTGTGCTCTTGTTATGAATGAAAAATAGGAATGACTCCTGCCCCCTGGAGCTTCAGCCACAGACTTAGGTTTTAGTGTTTATTAGGCTCATTGAATTATGCTGTGTGCATGGAGAACACATCAACACTGGCAGCTCTGAAATAATTCCATTTGGAAAGCTGGTTCGCCAGCACAGAAAGACATCTCATTTGCACCATGTAGGCAGCACATGTTAAACATTAAAAAGTAATAATAAATAGACCTATTACATTGAACATAAGTTAACTACTAACTACAATACACGTATGCAAACATTCCATACCAGTCATTGACGGAAATTACTGATTTAAGTCAATCTGCTTTGGCTGTAGGGGTTTATGAACAGGGTAAAAAAGGCGATCAAATAATTTTCCACCTTTTTAAATGAACGTTGTTCCACTATTAATCATCTTCTTCCCAAATTCTATGCTCATGACTTGGAACAATGTTATAATTGCTTTAAGTTAGCAGGAACCACATTTGGCTTACTTGAATGGCAAAAATATCACAGTTACGCCAGCCAGCCAATGCAGTAGTCTCCACCTGCTTGGACAAAACTGTATTGGTTAACAGACTACAGTTAAATAGCAGCAAACGGATCCCAGGTTTTCCTAATAAATTTGAATTCTTTCCCTATTCTATTCTCATTCTACTTGCGCTGCTTGACTTGCCTTTCAACATGGAGCTGCTTGACTGGCCATTCAACATGGGGCTGCTTGACTGGCCATTCAACATGGGGCTGCTTGACTGGCCATTCAACATGGGGCTGCTTGACTCGCCGTTCAACATGGGGCTGCTTGACTGGCCATTCAACATGGGGCTGCTTGACTTGCCTTTCAACATGGGGCTGCTTGACTGGCCATTCAACATGGGCCTGCTTGACTGGCCGTTCAACATGGGGCTGCTTGACTGGTCATTCAACATGGGGCTGCTTGACTGGCCATTCAACATGGGGCATGCTGTAGATATTCCCCTGCTGCATGAATCAGAGCAACACATTAATCTCAAGTGATTTTCCACAATATCTAAATCTAAATGGGACTTCCAAGATCAGCGTGGATAGGGAGGTGGCACTGCCAATCCCTTGCATGGCCATTGTACAGGGTAGCTCTGACAACAAATCTGTCAAGCATCATGGCAACCATTTTGGAGATTAGCACTAGACTCCAGTACATTGCTCCAGTCTGATTTAAATTAGATGTTAAACCATAGTTACATCTACCATTTGTGGGTGTGTAGGCAAATTTTATAAAACCCTCTTTCTAACCTTCTTCACTTCTCGTGGGTTCCTCCCTGGTTTGTTTATTGATTTATTTAATCATACAATTTATTTTAAATCTTTTAATTGCATTGTGTTTTAGAATTCCTGTAAATACAGGGAAAAAAAACCTCAATACAAATAAATGACTAAATAAATATTACCCTCAAGACCTGTGTCATCCCCTGCTTCTGTCTCTCACCCTTTTAACCCGTCTCTCAGCTCATTAAGCTGGGAAGCAGAACTTCCCCTCCAGCTGTGTTGGAGCCAGAGTCAGGCAGTGGAGTAGCAGGAGCTTTCCTGACTGGCAGAATCATCAGTTTCGCTCGCCCACTTTATCTTCGCTAAACAGCTACCTGCGCATTTTCCGTTTGCCTACTGGGGTGGGAGAGATGATGAGCCAAGCAGTCAGCACTGAGCCTGCTGGGCACGGTAACAGTGCAAGATTTGGTAACCCCACGATCGGCAGCAACCAGGCCTGAAATATATACCACTAAGAACGGAGATAGAGCAAATCGAATTCTATTAAGACTTCTCAAAAATGTTAGGTGGCGAGAGAGATCAAGGCTCCCACAGAGACAGCAGCAGGGAATCCTAATCAAGGTTCGCCTTAGCGGCTGAGAACTCAAATTCCAGGTGCGGGGCCTGGACTGGCATCCTGTGAGGAAAGTTCAAACTAAGTACATAATTCAAAGCACAAGCTATGTCCAACCTTGCTTTGCTTTGATAACATACAATTATGTTGTAGCAAGAAAAGGAGAAACACTACTACTGCTGAGGTTAATTAAATAAACAATTCCCTTTCCAAGGCCCAATTTTAATGTCTCCACAAAATCAGTTTTCATCTGGATTCTTGTGACCAGGTGTGACCAGGTGCTGCAGTTTATTGACAAACAGCATTGCATTTGAGTTTTGAATCATTGTAAAATAACTGTGATTGCCTTTCTCCCTTATGGAGAACTAAAATTCTTATTAAGAACACCAGGTACATTTCTGAATTAATGTAATTGTCAGGCAATATCCCATATGTGTCTCCTTTTGTTTTGGTTGAGAAAGAACATTGGCATCCAATGGATAAGGAATCAACCATTATTTTACCAAGTATCAAAATAAATGTGATGTATGGGTTGCCAACCAGCAACAGGAGCTGTGTGGTGTAAATACACTATATTCGTCTTGCAGAGAGAGCTCCTCTTCCATATCCATCATCAACTCCGATAGCATGCAAGACCGTCTGGCTGAAGTCATCGACAATTCACACCCATCTATATCAAAGGAAATTCACTTGTCACCTTCTCGTTGTCTCTTAATCACTCCCTCTGGCGGGCATACTGAAATGCTCTGGGTTAGAAAGCCTGGAATAATCATAACATCACACATTCCGCCAGTCCTGCTAAGCCTGTGTTCTCATCAGAACAGATATGCCGCTTGTGTCACACTGAGCAAGAAGACAAAGGCAGAACCCTGGTGTAGACAGACACAAAGTCACAAATACTACTAGGAAAGGCCCAGGCATTGAAACACCCATTGTAGGGCCCTATGTTGATTTCCTATGTTCGTTTTTCATATGTTCAAGTGGTGACATAAAATTCTGAGTTGAGCACCAAAAGGAGAAAGTAATCTGGTTTTATCCAGGTTCACTGTCCATTTTGGGAGACCAGGCCGAACCTTAGCCGCGAGCGGCCATTCAGCGATTATTGAGTCAACAAGGATGATCCTCTCTACTCCTTATAATCCATTGTAGTCATTAGCAAACCAGCAAGCAGGCTGTGCAAACAGGTCATATACATTTACATGTCCAGGCGCTCCTGTGCTTCTGGGACATGTTTTCGTCCCTTATCTTATTGAGTCATACACGCTTTACTTTGCTCTTTAAATACCCTGCCTGACTGGAAGGGGGCTGGTTCCGTGGGTGGCCAAGTCTAGGTGCTCACCACTACATAACTGTTCACCACTAACAAAGCTGTTGCTTTTACGTCAACCCCAGGCTGGATACGTTACAATGATTGCACGCGCACAAACGTTTTCATATTCAAAAACCAAAAATGTGGAAAAAGCCACTGACTAAACTGTTTTACAGGCTCCCTCAAAAAAACAAACAAAAAAAGGAACATTAAGCTATGCTGCCTGCAAATGAGAAGTGCCAGTGCTTTCTGGTTTCTTCCACTCATCAGACCGTTTGATCTCCACAACATAAGTGATTTTTTCTTTTCTAGACTTCAAAGCAGGTATCATCAAAAGGTTTGATGATATTCAACCTGTGGAAAATCTAGAACAAAAGCCATGGGTTGGATATATATTTTCTATGTTGGCATTTCCCTGGTTGTTTTCATTAATCTCAGTGTGTAATAGAAGGGCAAGGGACCTCCACGATGTGGTCTGGAGGTATGTAAGTCTGTTAAGAGAACAACAGTAGTATAAACCCACCATATTGTCACTAGTGTCCTGGTAGGCATTTTAAAATCTAGCAAAAGTCTGGCTCACTTGCAACACACATCTTGTGGTAAAAATGCAAACTGCTCTGCTCTGTGACCTTTCTCATTATGAGAATAGGTCAGGTTTTCTGCTAGCGCAGAAAAAGCAAAAAAGAGCATATAGAATTGCGTAAGCCATGACTTCTTTAGGTGCAGGAAAAAAAAACAAAAAAAAACATAAGAGAGCAGAGGTGTGAAACGTGTGACAGTGATACTGAGTTAGTAAGTGAGCGAGGTAATACATTCCGTGTTTTATTCATCATATGTCAATATTTTATAGTGATTACAGGTCTGAAAACATCATTATTATTTTCTAAATTTCTTTGCTCATATCTCCAAAACCATTTAAATATCTCCAAAACTCATTGCCATGATGACTGTTTTTACATAATAATGTCACTTTCTCTAAACAATCAGAAGTATTTATTAAAGTACTTTAAGTCATCATTACAAAAAATTTCATAATATTTATTTTAAAAATAAATAGCTTTTTCAAAGCTTACTGACACTGTAAATGTACAGCATCATATATATTCTACACAACATCAAGAAATCATTGTCTTTATCATGTGCATGGTAAAAACATCCTTGTTAAGTATTAACATGTAAAAAATTGGATGCCTTTATTAACTGTATGAGATGTCAATCAGAATTAAATTTAGCCTCGTTCCCAATCTTGACACTAGCAAATACGAATGTCAGGTTTCTATGGAAAAAGCACATTCAGTTTACACAACCCAATTCTTCAAGTCAATTCACATGAATTTTTTCTTCAAGTCATCTTCCTCATTAGTCTATTCACTGACTTAATTCAACTTATTTCAACATAACAACTGAAAGTGCGATTTTGAGAAGAGCATACAAGCAACAGTTGTCACAATCCAAATTAAATGACCATCTGTTCAACTTTCTGCCTAGATTTGATCAAAATCTAGACAGCATTTACAGAAGGTATATTGGCAAAGGGTGCAGTGATAGTAAGCCAAGACCTTCAAAAATTGCAAAAAGTAAGACAAATTACTGTCATATTTTGTAATTGCAAATGGCCACCACAGGAGGAAGAGTGCCTCCATTATTCAGTGTACTTTTAATACTTCTTGTTCCGGACTAAATATACAAAAAAAATTGCCTCAAGTAACTAAGTGAAAGACAATTAGATTAATACTGATGTGAAAATACATTTATTGCAATAGCTTCAGTTGAAGGCCCTGCTCAAATGTGCATCTGAGCTTCAATGTGAAATTTGTTGTCTAGCAGAAAAAACAGGGAACAACTAGGTCAACCTGCCAAACACATTAGTTTAGTTACAACAGTTTTACAGAAAATAAACTGCAACAGTTATTTTTATTAAATGAAGCTGCTGACAGGCTTGATATACCGGCAAATACCAGACGTGGTTTACAATCCTTGTATTTACTTTGATCAGCTCGAGTCATATGTGATTTTAGGCTCCTACATTGAAGTGAATGAAAAAAAGTGGATATAGTTTTACTAATTTTGGTAGTTTGGTAATGCTAATCAAATGATATTCAAACTGCTGAAATATCAGAAAAAATGCAAATACCTTCCGTACTCAGTTCCACAAATGTTTGAATATTGTTTTTTCAGTAATAACAACATGAATCAGAATGTAAAATATCCCTTACCAATGAGCAGCTGAAGGACTCCCTAGACTTGAACTTAACAAAGTTTAACTGGGTCTTCAAATATTCAGTTGACCAGAAGAGACTCTCTTTAATAAAGGTTAATGATCTGAATACTAAGACTAGCCATGCAAAGTCAGCAAACACACAGTAAACCACTCTTCCTGGAGCCTCATGGCCTTATGAAGCCTTATGAAGAGTTGTTTTTTGAAGGACAATCATCACGAAACTTGAGTCTGCAGAACACACATGGGCATTTCTTAAAAAGAAAAAGGCTCTTGACAAAACTAGTGGTGATGAATGCCTTTTATATTCTCAAGTGCATACTTTAAAAAACAAGATTTTATTTGGAATATGCTGAATGTATCAGGGCTACTGTACAGTGACTTGGCTCAAACAAGGGAACCAGAGAAGAACCACTTTCTGAGTCACGTCTTCGTGCTGGGTGTTTTTCACTGCACGTGTCTCAAATTTGCTTTCGGTTTGTTTATATTGCAATATGTTTATGGGTGGGATGTTACAGAATTTCAACAGCATCTCAGGGGTTGCTTTGCACATGACTCTCACAATGTCATCAGAAGACTTTTCCTTTAGATCGCTAGGGTTCACTTGACTCAGTTCCTTTTTTTAAACATTGTGCCTATTTCAATAGATTTTTTTAAAACAGGTAAATTCAAAAACCATCACAACCTACTCAGTGCAAAAGGTTACTATTAGACTACTAGGAAGAGTTTAGGTAAACACAAAAGGGCTGACTATGCCTGGTCCAACCGTGCCTTGTAAAATTGGGGGGGTTCTACAGTTATCTTTACTTTCAGTTCCAGAATAATTTAATAGAAATTGGCCCTTCTGTCAATTTGCTATTTGCATTGCACATTAACATTGACTCCCACAGCAAACAACGAGGCAGTCATTTCCATAACTAAGAGAAGAAGCCCACATCATATGCAGACTAAGCAGCTGTAAAAAAGCAGCGGTTTGGGGTTCTGGAGGCTGTTATTGAATACTGGCAGAGGACTAGCATTGGATGGCATTTAAGATATTGTGCTCTGACGTTAAACTCCAGCCTCCAAGCTGTAACACACAGACTGCATATTGTAATCTACTGCAGAGCTCTGACGCACGCCACTGAATGATTTTTTACATAATTAACCGAATCCTGTATAATACAATGGTAAAGTTAACGAAAGTCATGTTGAAATGAAAGGGCAACAATAATACAGATGAGGATTAAAAACAAAGCTTTGACCTGAGCTGATCACTAATAACAGAGCAGTTAGAAAGTGACTGTGGATGAATGTAGGATTACAAAGTATGAAGAAGTACCACCAAGGGATTTATGGAGTTATCCTATAATTTCAAGTACAAGTACAACAGACAGCATCGCAGCAGCCACACATCATTTACAACACAAGCGTCACACAGGTAATATACCATTGGGCTCTGACGTTAGGTAATTCAGGTTTATTAAAATGACACTTAAGGTAGTAATTTGCTTCTTAAGAGAATTTATTTATTTCTCTACTGTAGACAGTAATCTGTCTAAATATCAGCCAAAGAAAAGGAAAAAGGAAAAACAGACAGTGTCCTGGTCTGTTGTTGTAATTTTAAAAAAAATTCCTCCAAATGGTCATTCTAAAATGCAATCCTCATACTTAGCCAGGTTCTAATCAATTGTATGTAATTGTATGTCAAACAAAGTAATTGTATGTCAAACACGAAAACAGAAAGTTTTATTCTTCGACAACGCTCTGGTCTGTTCTAGACTTTCTAGACCTGTTTTTATTTGGCCAGCTGCATTACGCCGGTAATGGCCGTAAGGCGGGCTCTGCCTGCAACCGCCCCCCCCCTTCGAACCACAAATCCCCGAAGGGTTTCCCCGTTGAAATCAACAGAGGCTCAGAGCAGATCAAAGGGATCTACCTCAGTCCGAGTGTGACAATCTTTTCAAATGGCAACAAGGTCAAAACAATGCAGTAATGTAACAGAAAAAAAATTCATAATCAACACTATTATTGAATAGAAAAACAGACTCATAGTCATTTGTACGTTTACCATCTACCAAGAATACATTACCGACGTCATTCATTAGGATAATTGCGAATTGATTGTTTATTTACAAGGCTGGTTATACAAGTGAAACACAAAAATGTCATTTGTGCCCTTAAAGAAATTTCGATAATGTTTCAGGTCCAACAAGCAAAATTCAATGTGATCAGTTAAGTCAGTTAAGTTAGAAAAAGAATGCCTACATTTGGTAATAGTTTTATTTAACTGATATATCAAATCAACAACGCCAACTAAGACAACAGCTTTTTTATTGAAAACTCATCAGCCAGTGGCTTACATTATAAATAAAACCTCTTCCGCATTTTTTAAATATAGTGTTGGTATAATGTGGAAACAAAAACTGAACTGATGACAAAGAGAGTAAGGAGGATTCACTAATCCAAAGACTTTCCAGTTGAATTGATCCCCTAGTATCATGGTGAAATAGACAATTCTCAGCAACCAAATGCTCATTTGATGTGCCGTGTCCTCTGCTGTGTGGCAACGCGTTATCACATGGCAACTGTCTTTACATTTAGTTTTTTTTCTTCCTTTTCTTTAATTGTATAAAATGCAGGAGAAGGTCACAATGACCGTTTGATATTATAATTTAAACTTCAGAGAGAATAACTCACCTTGATGTGTTTGTTAAATAAAATTCCACGGAATAGCCGAAGTAACTCCCTTTAGGTCCAGTGTAGACAGCTGGATTATCCACATCCAAATTGAAAGCTGCGCACAACGGTGCGAATACCACAATCGATAACTTGAGAAGTGCTCGGAGCAAAGGGCTTTTTGTGGAGGAAGAGTTTGCTGAAGTTTTCAAATCATGCATTTTTGAGGACATCTCTATTGTTGCGTTTATTTACTACCCGAATGACTGTAAATTAGCCTACTCAAAGTATATCTAAAAGAATAAGGCATGCAACTGAAAAGTCTAATTTAAAAATGTCCAGTTTATACTAATGTCTCTATGTGTTACTACACGTTCATATCAAAAGCTGTTCTTATTTTTTATTGAGACGCTATCCTCTACCCTATCTGTCTAGTTACTCACAACGAATATTGAGAAAGCGTCCCCGGACAAACTTTGGCAGGGGTGGAGCTTTTGAATCGCAAAAAAAAAAAAAAAAAAAAGTCGGAGGGAGGGGGGGAGTATGAGCGAGGGAGAAACTTCTGATACTACACGGGAACTAATCCCATCTGGATGTCTGTCTTTGGGTATGATACATTCTCTCTAAAAATACTAAAATGTAGTCTTTATATACTGGCATATGAGTAAAGCGAACCATCGACCTCATACAATAAAAGTTTGCGTGATACTTCAACCAGCTTTGAGTACAAAAATTCTGCGATTTCAGTTATACACACGTACTAAAACGTTATTTGACTTTATTTGCCTGCGACAGTAGAGGATAGAATCTCTTCTGTCAATATTTAAGATAATGAAACTTATTATTATTATTATTTAAGCAGTGGACAAGTATGACAACATTCAGAGCCATAATATAGAATTATAATGTTTCCATCGTACTCATATTTAATATTTAATTAAATATAAATGTTTGAACTATATTAAAATGACAACTTTAGATTGAGTAAAATACAATACAACTAGAGTGAATAAATCCTACTCCAGATGTCTCAGATAAAGCAGCAGATTATTAACCATCAGCACACACAGAAGACTGATATATAGAATAATTAACCCACTAGAAAACGCTTCCTTTGGTAACCACTTACCTCCACTGCAGGGCATTTAACGTTTTAACACATATTTGTATAATGGATGTTTTTAGATACCATATCACACAAAATGATATCTCTCAGCTAGTACTACTCTGTCACTGACAAATTCCTGTGTCTGTATAGATCCAAAATATTGTAAATATTGATTACCACATAGTAAAACAACTAGAATTGGACCCCTTTTCATGCAGTAATCTGTTATTATAGAATTTCACAGAATAATGTTCTCTTTTTAATTCCAGGTAAAATTCCAAGATGATCAGTGATCAAACCGAAACCCAATTTATCATCCCTATAAATGTTGTACCGCTTTCTGATCCAGCAGCAGATGCAGTACTGTAAGATGATGTTCAAATCTCTTGACTCTTGAGAGTTCCAATAGTTACTCCAAATTGCATTTGAGGCAATACATTTGTAGCTTTGAACATGTACTTCACCTCAGTTCAGACAATGACTCAAATTGACCGAATAGCTGCTATTCCTCTGAACTCCTTTCATTTCCAATTTCATCTGGGCAACTGGTTTTGTGTTTTGCTGCAGATTCCTGGAGTTAAGAGCAAGCTTTCTTCCGTCTTTCTCTTTTAATGTCAAGTAATATGTGTGGCAGACAACATCCTACATATATCATCCCATTTGCCTAAGGTGACATCCCACATATGAAAATAAAACAAGTGAGTGAGTGAGAGTGAGAGATCTTCACCATCTGCTTTTTTCAGAGGTTTTGCACATTCTTTCCCCCTCTGCCTCAGCTGTCCAGTTGACTTGTGCAAAGTGTGGGACCACAGTAACCCAATCAAAATTCAGCAATCCAGTGAACTGCTTAAACCCATTTCTTGCATATTGTGACATTGTCAGACAGACACTACAGTGTTTCAGTGCAACTGGCGGCACCAAAGCACCAAACAGAAATTACATACACTTCAAACAATCCAACTACTCATTGCAGCAATGCTTGTGTTCTAGCTTTACATTAAGATAATAATAAAGCAGCCTAAAATGTTGCTTATAATATTAATTTTGAAACAATTACAGCATCTGATTATTAAATTAATCTGGATTGTAGTTATTGTTTTGGAAGAGCCAAATACTAGAGTGGTCATATAATTTATATTTATATTTAGTTGTGTTAAGGTTTTCAAAGTGAAATAAAAAGCCTTACCCTTCACCTCGTACAGAAGAGTCACGTGCAATGTGCACAATTATATTTAATTCGAAATAAAATAGATGCAATCTGTATCTCTACGGATGGGCTCTGATTATTGTAGACCCGGATACAGGAGGATGAAGCATGATTTTGCAGTAGTCTGTAATTGAATTAATGTGATTAGGTAGGCTCTGGTCATCAGAGATCCATACAAGAGTAAATTGGTAGCATTACTGAGCTTTAAGCCACTCTGATGGAGTAAGATATTCTTTCTTTGGCTAATTGACCCTTAGCTTCAATATTGCACTCAGTTGCCAAATTTGGCTATAGAAGAGGGTTTTGGAATATTTTTAGAAACTTCCCAATGCAAGAAGAAGTTCTGATAGAGGGTCTGTCTGTGCATGATTTGAATGTGGTGCTGGGAGTGGAGTAAGTACACCTGTTGTGTTGATTTTTATCCCAGGTTGCCCAATTGAATCGCAATGGCCATTGTTCATGTTTTGAAATGAAGACCCATTTCATCATCTTATGGAGTATTAGAAAAGGAATTCTTGAAGTGTTTACAAAATGGCTCCCAAGACCTTAGTCGTCTCTTAAAATACCCTGGAATGTACTGTGCAAATTCACTATGAGACATGCTTTCAAACAACCCTAACTACCTGTCCACCAGGTGAAAACCACCACACAGTCTAGGGTTCACTGAGAGCAGAGCCAGCTAGTGTCTGAGAGAGGAAAGAAATGAGGGAGGACATCATCTAAATTGTCAATTTCAATTAAATTGAACCCACAGGAGTAGATGTATGTAGGTGGAGCAATTGTATATCCATTTTTCAAATGCATATAAGGCAGTTGGTGGTGTAGTGGTTAAGGTTTGTAACCGTATGGTTGCCAGTTCAAGTCCCACCCCAGCTGTTCTACCCTTGAGTAAGGTACTTAAACTCAATTGCTTCAGTAAAATATCCAGCTGTATAAATGGACGAATGTAGAAAATTTTTACTCTGTAAGTCACTTTGAGTAAAAGCGTCTGCTAAGAAACTTAAATGTAAATGTAAATATAAACATTAGTTTCAGCTTGCAAGACGACAACTGGTTGCATCTTTGCAATGTCTAACTAGCATATGCTTTTAACAAATTGCATTTAAAATAAAGTAGTTTGCAACATGTCTTAAATAATACCAGTATTATTTTTATAAATCTCTATAATAATAATAATAAAATCTATTTGTTTATCACTTTTCCATTTACGAAAATATATTACAGTGCCTTACACAGGAGTTACACAAAAGAACAGAATAGAAATATATAGGAAGAGACACCAGCATAACCCCCCCCCCCCCTGAAAACAAACCCCTAAAATGACAAACTGGATGGTACCTTGAAAAGAACCCAACTGTTCAGGGGAAACCCCGCGACCTAATAGAAATAGAAAACAAAGAAAATGGTATTAAATACAATTTTATTAAATATGATTAGCGGCTAATAAAAGTTTTGATT
>JAOVYW010011386.1:58306-72054 GCA_025775045.1 Hiodon tergisus | reverse complement strand
GTTGGGACAGACGTTGGGACAGACGTTGGGACAGACATTAACCCACAGCAGTCACTACCGCCCTACAGTTGATTGGTCAACAGAGAACAATATCATCTCCAATTAGCCACGGCCGCACACAACAGGAACTCAACAGCCCAACCCCATCAACCTCAGTTGGAGGGACCCAGATCCCACAGAGGTACAAACAAGCGTTCACAAGACAGTGGCGAAGTTTAAACTTCTAGTAAATGTCACTTTTGTTTCTTCTTTCTATTATAAACAAACAGCAGATTAAAAAATTAGCCATGAATTCCCCAGGAGCTGGGATGGAGAATTTTTCTCCACAAAGTTAAACGTCACACAAGCCTAATCCACAGGGCAGTTCTCACCTTGAGGAAGTCGTAGAGGTGCTTAAGGACCCCGATGCGAACCTCATCCAGGTCTTTTAAGAAGCCGTTGAAAATGGGCACAAGGTCTGCAGCCGTCAGCTGGTCTCCTAGAATCACTGCCAACTCGTGGATAGAGAACGCCAAAGTCCTTCGGACCTTCCACTGAGGAAGCGGGAGCGGAAAGTGTCATCTTTGTCTTACAAGATTATACTAATTTAGCCAGTTGAAAACCGTAGTATGACAGCGAAAAATTAAACTAATAGCATGGTTAATTTGCCTGCTCAGGATGTCTTTGTCTTTGCCAGAAGTATTCAAGCAACTGGAAGGCAACCAGCACTTGTAGAATTATCATTTTTTAAATCGAGACACCAATATTTAATTCTGTTCAGTTCTTTAAGTATTTCTTTTCTTTTTGTAAAAATCTACAATGCTGTAACGTGTCTGTTTATAACTACAGTCATTGCCATCAGCACAGTGACTATTCAGCCATTACTCAAACCATATGATCATAGTCACTCTTAGTTGTGAGCAGAGAGACAAAAATGTGTTAAACGATATAAAAATCCAGTCAACACTCCATTTAGCCAAAAGATCTCAGAAACATAATTGACCTTTTTGACCTGTTATTTCCAAACAGTTTTTAGGCACCCGCCTTGCTTGCCTTAGGGAAACTAAATTGCATGTATCAGTAACGTGGCGGCCCGTACTTAAACCTCATTCATTTACCAGACTCTCTTGTCCAGAGTGACACAGGTTCGAGACTTGCTCAAGTTAAATAGCACGTAGCCAGACGTGAAAAGTCACCTGCACGTCTGTGGCAAGTGTTTCGTAGGTGTCCTTGAGACAGTGCCAGTTCTGTCTCCCCAACGTCAGCGCCACTCCAGGCAGGCTGAAGGCGCAGTGCTTGGCGATTTCGGTGTCCACCGTCTGGGCCCGGGCCGGGTCTGTCATCGACAGGTACTGATCCAGTAGCTGCTGAGGGATCACGTTCTACAGCAGGAAGGGAAAGCCTCCGCGGTTAACGTCTAAAAGGTTGTCGTCAAAGCGACGGTCGCTACGGCAATGTGAGAAGTAATGCTAATTTAATTAAAAGTGAAATCGAACTTGAAGGCAATATGAAAACAAATGTCAAGACCCAGGGACCAGCTTGGTGTCACTACCCACTTCACTTAGTTAATAACATTTCCATCAAACATGAGTGGTTCTTGTAAAGATAACTAAACTAACCTGGACTTTAGACTTCTCTTCCTCAAACAGCTGGTTGGGGAACTCCTCTTCAGCCACGGGTTTGATTAACTCATCAGACTCCTGAGTGAGAGGAGAGAACACATGACAACGCTCATTCGTTGTCTAGAAGGTTCTATGACGGTCGCAAGCCACTGCCATCGATATTGATCACAACGCTCACCAGCGCGTTTCTCACCACGTGGCTCGCGTCTGAGCCGTTGCGGAGCGGGTCCGAGCCGGGTGGGGTCTGTGGACAGACGGGAGGCTCCGATTCGGACAGAGCTGGCTGGTCAGTGGCTTCAGGGTCAACAGCATGGGACGCGCAGGCCACCGGTGGTGCATCGGAGGTCTGTTCTTCGCCCTCTCCGGCGCCCTGTGGCGTCTCCTCCTCCTCTTCCTCGGACTGACTCTCCAGCTGAGTTGCCTTCAGAGCAGCAGACAGCACCTGAACTTGAGCTGGAGCAAAACACGTTCCCAGCTTTTCAAGTAGTCAAGTTCTACAGACGACAGAAAACGCGTCGGGAAAACCACCCGAAGGGTGACGGCGAGGAACAGCTTCCCAGCACTCTGATCACTGACTACCTTGCACGTCTGGGTCGTCCAGGTGAGGCTGTAAGCAGTCCAGCACTTTCTGAATTTGGGAGCTGGTGGCGGGCCCTTGGGAGCCCAGGCTGGAGACTTCCTTTTGCTTTCCTTCCCTCTGCATCAGCTCCAGATCCTGGCTGATGTCAGGTAACGGGGGCCTCCAGTAGTTGAAGGAGTTGTATGTGTCTTCGCTCTGGGGGCGTTCCCCGTCCCGCCCTTGTGAGACAGCAGGGCAGTTCTGTCCCGGCTCCCTGCAACAGTCTTCTTTCGTACATCCAGGGCCGGGGTCACCAATGACCCGTGAAGAGGAGTCTAGAACTGGGCTTGAGCTACATCCTGGGTCCCGGGATATGTGGGCGAATCTCTCTGTCTGGGCGCGCTCTGTCGCAGCATTGCAAATACTACGCTCACACCTGCACACATAAGACGCAGATTATTATTACAGTACACTTCCTTTTTATGCAGAATGTAGTTTCTGAGAAGTCAAGAGTTTTTAATATAAAATATCCAACAGCTAAAACTACAAAAAAAACGGACAATGTCAACTGAAAACGCCGCGTAGAAAGGTTAATTTTCGGGCTCTGACGAACGGCGCTGTACTGATGAGAGTGAGAAATAAAAGTAATCCCTACCTATCGGGGGGGTTCTTGGTGATCTCACATAGGGTCCCGTCTTCTCTGAAGTGCAGGCCAGTGCTCGAGGGGTTGGCAAAGGTGGAAATGAAGCGACCAAGGGACTGAAAAGCAGCCTGTCGCACCTGGAGAACGTAGATCCACATTAGGGCAATGGATCCAATTCCAATAGCCGGTGGAACGGCTACGCTCCAGGCCAAAGTGTGTCAAAATGGCAAAGTATTTTCATCGCGTTACAGATTTTACAGAGGCCTATACTAAGAAGGAAACTTTCTAAAATAACCAATATGTACCCATACAGCAAGAGTCCACACTGGATACTCATTGGGTTGCTTCCTTCGTATTCTACAGATTATTACAGAACTCCGGGTTGTTTTGGTTTTTTTAAGACTCGTTTAATTTTTTGGAAAATCTCCACTAGGGCTCGTGAAGTTTTCTGTGGTGCGAGTTGGTGGCTCAGCCGTACCCAGCGGGACTGGTCACTGATAAGGCTGATGAAGAGAGGGGATAACTTAGTCCGCCGGGCCTCTGGGGACGTACAATTGGAAACAATCATGAAGCATTCCGCGCACGCCTTGCGGATCCCCCAGAGGCTGTCCGAGCACAGGTCGAAAAACTTCGCCATCTGCGAACGGGACAAAATGAACCGCGTTATGCAACGTGTGGCCCTGTTAACGCCTGTGATCAAATGTCTATTACAGCAGCCTTTAAATGTCCTCACCAGAAGCTTTTCGGTGGCGTCCTGGCCCACGATGGAGCAGAACTCCCCGAAATTGGCGGCACAAACCTGGAAAAGACGGCGCAGAGCGGATCAGCTGAATAGAATGAGTTTAAATGGGGCAAAATCAGGGGAGCTATGTCCTATTTGGGGCCTCAGTGTTAAAGGTGCATCACCACTCTATTCAACCACAAAACCTTGAAAGAGCAATAAAAAGAAGAATCAGGTATACCTCCACACCGTGAGACAGATTTACACCGATGCCAACACCAGTAAAGGGTGGCTTGGGCGTTCTGAATACCTACAGGAGGGGGCTCACCTTACGGACTTGAAAGAGCCTGGCGTCGCTGCACAGTTCACAGAACCGTAAGAGCAGCAAGTGTTCCACTGTGTCCCTGCTCAGCATGGTCACCAGCTTACACAAGATCTGAACACAAAGTGGAGAGAAGGGCAGTCACCGTCACCAGTCTGTGCTTGTCAGGTTACCGTGGTAGCGTTCCTGCTCTTACTCAAGCGCGCACAGTTTCAGATAAATGAGCTCCAGAACAACGCCACTTTCTTTGACCCTCATACAGTGGAACTCGTGTGCGACTCTGGATAAGATCTGCTAAACGACCACAATGCAAAACGTGACGGTAAATTGTCGTCGTATTTGAGATCATTTTGGGCATTTTAGACGCTCACCGCCACGGCCTCTATTTTGTAATCGTCGTCACTGCTTGGCTCCGTGAGGTCCAGCAGGACAGGGCACACTTTGGTCTCAATGTCACCCTTGCAGATGAGACCCTGTTCCAGGAGCACGAGCAGGGCTGCCTGGCTGGTCTTCCGAACCTGTCCAGGAAGGCAGAGTCACTCGCGGTAAGGAGGAGAGACTTAGTCGCTATTAAAATCCATGTTTGTCTGAAAGCCAGCACCAGAGGGCTCACGTCCTCCTTGCGTGCGGTTACATCATTCAACAAATCCTTACAACAATTCACAGTCCGGATGTTGCTCAAATCAATGGCACTCTCCTACCAAGAGTGCACGGGGCAAAAACAACTTTGTATAGCGTTCAGGGACAGCTCAGAGGAGAGCAAGTGAAAATGGAATGTGTGAAACAGGTCTGCAGTGCCCACCTGGTTGTTGGGGTCAGTCAGGTACCGTACCACGATGGGCACCAGATACCGGGAGAAGGCAGCTGGGAAGTTGGGCCGGCTCTCGTGTAAAAACATGGCAATGTTAGGCACCTGCTCCATCAGCTCAGCACGTACCGTGGGCTCTGGGAAAGCAAATCACAAGCACAGGGTGTATAGTTTGTACTGAGCGACAGCATGTTTTTAGAAAAACAAGGGTATATAGATTTTTCTGCATTTAAAGAATCGGTGGCCAAATTGCATTCTTAGTATTCCTGTTTATGTATTGCCACACCACCTATATTTACATGAAGAAATACGTGATTTGTTTGTGAATTGACAGGAAGACACTATCACAAGAAACTGCACAGCAAGAAAAGTCTGAACAATTATGTAAACGAGATATCGTTTGTTATCTCAGAGGATTAAAAAATCAAGCTGACGTTTTTGAAAATCTACCAGAGATTCCACATAGATAGGGGAAAAAAGACAAATAAACCTCTCACTTATTTCTTAAAATAAACGGCACGTGGCCCAGACGCGTACCTCCATCCTCCGACATTCGGGCAACCGTTTCCATGACAGTGACAAAGTCGTTCTCATTGTCGCTGAACTCTCTCAGGACGTCCAGCAGTCCGCGTGCCACAATTTGCCTGCGGAGGAACAAAAGCCAAAACTAAGCGGCGACAGTCCACTGAAAACAAAAACAGCGCCGCACACAGCACGTCAGTGGTCTGTTCCAGTGGCCTGGAATACAGCGTTGGACAGCGGCCAGCTCCACTTTACAAAGGCCGTTGCGGTCCTGTTAAAAAAAGATACGGATCTCTACATGACCGGTGTGAAATCTGATTCCTGGCAGTCCAAAAACAGACAGGAATTGGGTTTGTGTTGCCGGCTGCAGAATCAATACACGGAGCACAATGCCAAAATGTGGTCTGATCTTCGATGTGGGTCACCTGGTAGGCTTTTCTCCCCCGTGGGACATTATTCACATCAACCCTTGTTCACTGCGCTGCCACTCAATCAAACAAACAGCGTATTTAAAAGATCAGGCCACGTTGTGCCCCTTCACCAATGCCCTGCTCTTCCCCATCTATGACGCCATCAGCCCGGCTCAATAACGTCTAGTGTGGTTTAGGTATCGGACGTACCGAATTGTTTAGATCGGTGATAAATGACCCAACTCATTGACCATTCAAAAATGCCCCAGATCTGACACCCTGATTTAAGGATAGAGATGTGCAGTTATGTTTCTGCACCAGAGGCGTGCTCTGTTTAACAGCTGGAAAGATTAGAATTCATGGGACGGGGAACTGGATGCGCCCCTTCAGCCTGACAGTTCCCATTACGTCCTACCTGTTAAAGACATTCTCGCTGAAGGCGTACTTCTCCAGCCTTCCCAATGGGGTGAGGTTGTCCTGCCCGGCGTCAAGGAAGGCCGTGATCCGAATCCCCTCACACTCCGAACCGTAGTCATCGAACCCAACTGAGGAAGGGAAGGCACGTGGTTATTGTGGAAGCGGGCGCATCGCGGGCGCAGCAGACTAAACGCTAAAAGCCACGCCATTTAAGAGGGGGTGAAGTTGAATTCATTAATTCACACAGCGTGATACTCGAAGGAACAGTGCGAAGGACTGAAACAGAAAAATGATGGGGGTTGAATGGAAAGTTGCATAAGAGCTGAAGGTATTCCTGAAGGCATGTTGGATAGACATACCCTCAAGAGAAGACCCCTGAATTAGTCACTGTTAGCATCATCCAAATTGCACAGAACAGAGAGTAAATGACCAACTATTGTTTGATTCTGATAAACCGGACTACTAGACTTATGAACTTTGCCAAAATTCAAATTATCAACTGTGAAATGATAAGGAAAAACCTTTGTTGTCCTAGAATACAATCACTTGTACTGGATTTCCCAATCCATTAACTTTTATATGGATTCATTATATCTAAGCACAATTGTATCTCTTAATTTCAAATTTAATTTAGGAAATATGTGACTTTTTAATTTGGTTATTTATTTAGAACTCAAAGGGTTGTGAAATCCATGACGTCAGTATAATTGCAATTCTGGAATAATTCAAAGTGAAAAGATGTCCATGTTATTTAAGGGCAAATATACATGTATTCAACATGCAGTAAGATTATACACTATGAGGTCTGTCTATCATTTCATTTACCGAAGGCATCTGTTGGTTATTCTATCCCAACTTGGATGGTAGGCTTAAAATAATAAGGTACAATGCAATTTATTAAAATTCACAGTTTTACATGCTGTATGGTTTTTTTAAAAGTGATCCAGCAATTAGGGATGCTTTCTTTGAGTCTTTGCTGTTATTTATTCATTTATTCAGACCTATCGCACAAAGCTAGACCTTTAACACAGTTGTTGTTGTTGTTGTTTTTTAAACCACACAAGAAGAGTAATTATACTGACACAAAAACTTTAACTAACCAATTAGCTGGTAAACTAATTAATCAAATGCTGTTTGACTTTCGTCGCAAATTTATGGCGGTCATAATTCTACAGAGGGGGTAGGTTAAATACTTACAGTCATCTAAATCATCGTGGCCATCTTCATAATATAAAGACAGTCCTACAAAAATGGAATGGTAAATGAAACACTTCAGCAAACAAATAGCAACAACAGCATTGCAACGCCTTATTATAAGAGTGAATATTTCACATCTACCCAACAGTAAGTAGTCAGCTACCCTAGCGTAAATGTTACAGATGCAATCAAGAAATCTGATGTATAAACAGGGGATAATTTAACTGCTAAAAAATTATTTCAGATACAGTATTTTTTGCATTCTAAAATTAAATTAACTTGAATGTTCTTTGGGCATTCTCATTCTTTCTAACTGACACACATGCACGCGCACACACACACACACACACACACTTAATAATATGAAACATTTTCTTCCTGGAAAACCAAATCTGACCACCTCCTCCCCTTAGACAGTCAAGAACGTCAGGCTATCCATACAATATTTTGGCAGTGAAAACTGTGACACCAGCCAATCACGTCAACCATCCAAAGAAATCCACCTGCTTCTGAACACCCACACTTCTCAACAGCTCGTCCAGGCACTGGTGCTCTCCCTGGATTATTAAAGCTCATCGTCAACGCTCTCATACAGAGCCAAATGTCTGCCGCCTGCTTGGTCTCCTTCATCTCTCAGTATAGCATTCCCTTCCTTTCCTTCCAGTGGTTTCACGCATGGATCATTGATCCTTCGTGAGATGACCCTGCCACTCGGCCAAGCAACAAATAATGGTGGATTTCGTGGTGCGACCCATGCCTGATCGTACTGAATTGTGCAGATCTGCTTGCAGAAGCACAGTAAAACCTAAACCATTTTTAGAGGCGCCAGACTAACTCAAATTTACAGAGATTGGGTTTAGGTAGATATAGGTAAATATAATGAAATACATATTAGGCATAGATATTCAGCATGCCTAAATTATCTGCATTTCAATAACAATATAATTGAGGGGGAAGTATCCCAATATTTAAAAAATTCTAGAAATGCTAATTTATATAGACTGTTTAGCATGCCAAGAAGGATAATAACTGAGTCAACAAAAATAGTAAGGAACAATGGTTTTAAAAATTGGACATGTGACCCCCTGTTGCACTGGAAACGTTTTCACAAATCCCTCCAGGGATTTAAACCTGCCACTGGACAGTAATTGAAGGGAACAACTGCTGTTGTACACTGAGGCAGAACTATTAATCTGTATTGCTTTCTATAAATATCCGAAAATATTCAGCTGTATAAATGACTGAGGTGTAAAACCCAAATGTTGCCAGTTCCTCTTGTCTATAACTTCATAAAGTGATGTGACAGTATATTTTGCACAGCAGTCTCCCCAAGGTGTCACCAAGGTCAGAAACTTTATTATTTCATGCCGGTCATAATGAAAGCCATTCACCATATTTAGCAAGCTAATATATCTGTAATATTAACGGTAGCCCCAATCTCCATTAAGAAAGACCAAGCTACCTGTCAAAATACGTCAAAGCACATAGCTCCATGTACTGTAAGTTCACAAGCTAAAACATTAAATTAGCCGGTTCAGTGACCACGAATACTGGAGAGAGAGAAAAAACGTTGTATGGGTTGCTTTCGCTTTTATTGAGGAAGAAACTAACGCAGTCGTCTAACGATGTTACTTAATTGCAACGTAGGTAACTATCCCGTAGCACTACAGTATTAGACTCGCTAAAGCTAGCTAGATTCTCATTGTAACTACGGTATGCATTTTATAATTTCAAATATAAATCAATGAAAATAGTATTGGTATTTATTAAATTATTTTCATAATTAACTACTTGTTGTTTCATTATTGATTTAATTCACCAAAACAACTTTAATAAATGACCGAAAACATGGTAGCTTGCTAACACATAACATACTGAAAACGTTAGACCAGCCTCAAAATCTAAACAAAGACTAAATGCAGCAACTGAAGTGTATAGGTTCTTTTTTAGGTTCAGTTTTTTTAAAATTTGTGATCAAATACTTAATCGATCTAGCAAACCAACTACTGTTCGTGCTTGATTTAAAAATGGTAATCTAGCTAACTTGTCATAGCGAATAGTTTAAATTAAATATGAAATCCAGTCAATTAAATATAACCTTCAAGGCGATTTATAAACCAGACAGTGTACCTCGGAATTATGTACGTCTTGTCGTCAAAAGAAACGGATTTAGATAAATACAGAAAATCTGTCGCGACAAATTATTCGCTAGGCTAACTAGCTATATTAGCAGCATATTTGGTTTTGCATGATCTAGGCTAGCTACGATTGGTAGCGAATCATGACCCAATCATATATGTCTAGCTGCATTAAGAATATAAAACATATCTCTCCTTGTATTCACGTCGATCAAACAAAAAACACGTTGAAATAAATCAACAAATAGCACTGACAGATTCGAAATAAAGTTTAGACTGGATTAAATTTCTTTACATTACCTGCCATCTTGATTTGTCAACTGCACCGCTCCAGTATCGGCTGTCAAAGATAGTAAGCGCTACTTCCTGAAATTATTTCCTCGAACTGATTTCTAAAATAATATTTATGTATGAGAAAGGACATTTGACAAACTGTCACTAAATATCAAGCAGATCAAAATAAACTATCTATCGGGGAAAATATTTTTTTAAACAACGGAAAAAAACACAAATCCATTGTATCACGTGACTTCACATTTATACGAGTTCAAGATGGCGTCTCGCAATTTCGAACATATTTTCGAATTGTCTTGAACCTAATCAAACAAACAATCGGTTTGCAACATACAAAATAAATGTAAAAATATTAGTCGTATTTGTATGACTTACAAATCACCCTTTCATTATTCAAAAGTTGCTGACTAGCTATTTTGTTATTGCAGGAAGCTGATTAGCTAGCAAGGAGTTGTTTTTAATGTCGCTGGAATGGTTATAAACTTTTTGTTACTTGGATAACGACATGGCACTGAGGGAGTTGAAAGTCTGTCTGCTTGGGGTAAGGGAACGGACGTATATTCTTTTTTATTATTCCTTAAGTATCATGCAACTTGTAGATAGCTGGCTACTTTAGGCAATGGTAAGTATCCGGTTCGTTTACCTTTAAATTGCTAGCTAGCTAAATAAGGTTTTGTTCTTAGACATTAGATTCTTTTATATGGTATGTATTCTTGTGGGATGCACTTCATTGCTAGCTAAGATTTTCCTGGTTTTTATTTATTTATTATAATGCATTGCATATTCAAATTAAATGGCTTTTGTATTTCGTTTCGCTAAGTAGCTATGCTACCCCAAAAAGTTAGCAAGTCACGTTACGGACATACACACCAGGTGTCTGACCATTACTTAAACAAATCTTGCTATCAGCCCCGAATGAGAAATATATGAGGAATTAGAGACAACGTGTTCTAACTACTGTTTCGAAGATTTTTTCCCCAATTTGATAATTAGGTTATCGTCTATTTAACGATATGTTTGTTTTTTTTAATGTTTTATCTAGATAAGGTTGTAGAATGCGAATTATTATTGCTATTACAGTGTACTGTTTTATCGATTTGTAGTTGTTTTGATTGTTCCATGGTCAAAGTTCATACATAATTATACATGTCTTTCTTTCACCCTTACTGTGTTAACATGTTTAAAGCTGTACGGTGTTTTAGGCCCCCATGTATAAAAACTTGATTTCATGCATTTTTTTATTCCATATAGACGTTTATGAAAACTCAAAATTGGTTTTACAGGTATTCATGTTATTTTGAAGGCCACATAATACTTCTGGCTTTCTTGTTAAAATATTGTAGGCCTAATCTTTGTTTTTGTGCTTTTTACAGGACACTGGAGTAGGAAAGTCAAGCATTGTGTGGAGGTTCGTGGAAGACAGCTTCGATCCTAACATTAATCCAACGATTGGGTAAATTAACAAAATTCACTACATCTACATTTGCTAGCTAGTTCCTTAATGGCTATATGTCTGTGTTTATTTACATGTTTAATTTTGTATTAAAGTTTGACTGGAAGACCTTTTGAGCTTCATGTGTTTTAATCCACCTTTCCAAAAATTCAGTGGCTTTATGAACCGTAATGAATGGGTAAGCTGTGTGATTTACACAAAACTAAAGAGAACATGCTGGTTTTCAGGGCATCCTTCATGACAAAGACAGTACAGTACCAGAATGAACTCCACAAATTCCTTATCTGGGATACAGCAGGGCAAGAGAGGGTAAGTCATCAATTAGTTATTTTTTCCACTTGGAGGGAATGTTAACTAACCTTCCAGATGTTGTTCATGACATGCAGTTCATTATCTTTTTTTTGGAAGATGTCTATCTCTTCTTTACAAAATACTTTGCTCATTTTGGTCTTTGCAGACCACATGTAACTATTTATCAGACCAATCAGTGGGTGCATCTCAGGGCTGAACAATATACGGAATATCTAATTGACATGGCAATATTGACACGTGCAGTATTCATACCAACATAACATAATTTTTACACCGTTTTAATAGGAAGATTTTTCTCCCGGTCGGTCGGCAATTTGCTCCTGTTTTGTGCTGCGTTTTTTTCCTCACGGATGCCTCTCCCCTGCTTGTGCGCTCTCTCACTCGCAGCAACAGCCCTTCACCCTTTCAGAGAATTTACTGCCTAAAATGTCATATGTCAATGCACTCGCAACTTGAAGAAAAGTCACCACAACTCCTAGAAAACCTTTTTTTAAATTTTATTTAAAAATATTGCAGTATACTTTATATGAATATTGTGCAGCCCTAGTGGATCTGTCGGATGACTTTAAAACTCTCAACCGTTTTTGGTTTGTGTGCTTTGTATTTAATACTCTTCCCAATCAATCCTAAATAAACGATCAGTTGTCTTTAATGTGGCCACTTTGGTAGCCTCTGTGGGTGTAAACCCAAATTATTTTTTGGAGTATTTTATTTGTAGCGTTCTCTGTTAATGTCTTAAATATTTAATTCCCTATAATAAACTGGCGCATGCTAGCTTCTGATCCAAATCTCAAAAACATGTGCACGGATCATGGGCCATTCGGTCCATCAGGCAGAGGATGATGGTGTGGAATCCATGAGATTTAGAACCGTGTACCTCAGGGTATCGTACCAAACACGGTGATACACATGCTGGTGTTGGTGTCATTTTTTTGTGACATTTGTGGAACGTGACTCCGCTTTCTGGTTGACGTTGCTGTCAATGTCGGAACAGCCTGTGGTCATGGCAGCGAAATTGCATCGTTATCGCTGGGAACGTTCTCAGAAGTGTTGGCTGATTCTGGCCTGTGTATTTGTGGAAAATGCACTTTGATCCGGAAAGAGAGAGAATGCGTCTGCTAAGGTGTAATCTTGAAGGAATGTTAAATGATTTGTATTTTTTAGCACTTCGTCGGTGTGATACAGCTCCTGTTTGTTTTTATTGTTCAGTTGCATGGCAACTGTTAAATATGAAAGTAGTTTGCTTGCTTGCTGAAATAACATGGTATCGAAGATAGTATTTAAAGTGTGTGTGTGTGTGTGTGTGTATATATGTGTTATATATGGATGTGTGTGTGTGTATATGTGTGTGTGTGTGTGTGTGTGTGTGTGTATATATATATATATAAGTTCATGTTCCAAAAAAGCCAGTCTGGATTGGCGTTGTGCATCCTGGGGAAGTTATTTGTGGTCATTGATTGTGGGGTGTGATTTAGGTGTGGATCATGTGACCAACCCTTGGCCCCTAGAGCCACATCTGCAGCTTTTTGAGCCGTCTTAACTGGCTTCCGGAAAAATCATGTGAGATTCACTCCGTATCCAAATAATGATCACAGTTGAATGATTTGTGGCAAGGTGAAAGGAAAGCCTGCATGCGCTCCAGTTCTCAAGGACTAGGGTTGGCCACACCTGCAGATGATCACTAACATTTTTGGAGATCTTTTTTTTTTTTTTTTTGATCTCACTTCTTTATTTGTGTGTGAGCACCACCTAGTCAACCTCCAATGGTACTACACTTCTAATGTCATTTAAGCTCTGCTGATTGTTCAAACGATATAGCTTTTTGCTTGCCTTGTGAGTATTGTGGGGACCAGCAAGTAAACTGCAGTACCAATATTTGTTTGCATCTACAATTTGCTTAGATCCCCTTCCCTAAAGAAAAACAAAATCTATCTTGAGACTAGACATTGTCCCAAGATACAGCAGTCCTGATCCCCCCCCATCCAATTTGTCTAGTCCCAAGATGGATAAAAAAAAAATTAACAATTTATAAATAAAAAGGGGTTAGAAAAAAATACAATAATATTGTCATACAACAAGACAATTATTGAATTTAATTGTCGAGCCTCTAGGGTCTCCTGTTTTAATTTTTTTGGTTACAGAGTAAAACTACGTATTTCACATACAAGTAAACCCGAAGGTGTGGAACAGAATGTATTTCTTATTAAATACAGATCTTTTCATTCCTTTTTCTTCTGACTTTTTTCTCGATTGAATGCAGTTCAGTGAAGTTTCAGCCCATGCTAATTTTCACGTGGAAAGAGACACGGACACGTTTGTGCGGGACACGTTTGTGCGGGACACGTTTGTGC
>JAOVYW010011386.1:15983-32658 GCA_025775045.1 Hiodon tergisus | reverse complement strand
ATGGAGCATTGCTGGAAGTGAATTTAAAGGAATGGAGCATTGCTGGAAGTGAATTCAAAGGAATGGAGCATTGCTGGAAGTGAATTTAAAGGAATGGAGCATTGCTGAAAGTGAATTCAAAGGAATGGAGCATTGCTGGAAGTGAATTTAAAGGAATGGAGCATTGCTGGAAGTGAATTCAAAGGAATGGAGCATTGCTGGTAAGTCTGTCTCCCGTGACAAGCTGAAATCACACAAGTTGCTCCTTCTCCAATGCAATGGCTTCTCTCCAGAGTTTATTTTTCCTTCTTTAAAATAATTCAGTGAATCTGGTGCTCGTTTAGGTCAACAATAAAACAAATGCCTTGTTACTTTTCTGTGTTGGAAAATGTAGAAAGAAACAATTGGCACTTAACCACATGTGAGAAAGTAAACTGGAATCAACTATTTGAAGCATTTCAGTTTAGAAATAATTTAGCTCTCTCGGCAAATACTAATTTAAAATTTGCGATGCCTGTTGTTTTTCTTTAGAGGGCCAATTTTTGAGAGCACCTCAATTATTCATTGCAAATAATCTTTTACACTGATTATGACACAAGAAAAGTAATAGCCTCAAAATTGGGTACTAGCCTCAGATCCTCCATGGTAGGAAGAACATTTAAAACTTGTAAAACTTACAAAGCCTGTTGGTACCAGACATTACATTATAATTACAGGCTAATATAGGTTTTGGTTGCGATTCCAACCCCAGCAGTCCAGGAGACAACCTGCCCCAACCATATATTATATTTAAGGTACCGGCCTGACATGGTATGCTGCAAATGCCACATTATGAAAAGATAGCTGATTCCTTCATCCGTTTAAAAAATGTTTTTATATTTTTTGAATACCTCAATGCAACAATATTCGATTGCTTTAACACCTTTTTATTGACTTTGACACATATTAAAGCAGTTCTCGTCTCAATGTTTAGCTATCTTCAGATTAGATAGATAGATTAACAAAATTTCTGACCTCAGATTAAGAGGGGCCTCACTATTTTATGTCAACACTAGGTAGTTTGTGTAGTCACCAACACATACACAGGCACACCTAATGTCTGTTTATAAATGTCTTTCTTCGGTTGTCTTTCTCGTTTTACGAACGTGTTTTAAATTCCTACCATGTGTAAACTCATCTTGGATGCTGAACAAAAAAATGAACGGAATCGACTGGGGAGAAAGGCATCGACTTTGAGAACAGCGCTTGCGACCATTGCCCTTTTAGCTCCAGATCAGTGTACTAAGTACAAAATGGTGATTCCAACTTTAAACCGCAAAATGGCTTACAGCTCTAGTTTTTTTTCTGCTATTCAATAGGTGTTTTCCTGGGTTCAATGTGAAAACCATGCTGCTAAGTGAAAGACGTTTGGCTTTCATGCAGAGGGTATTGCCAGGGAGTAATAACCGCGGCGCTTTGCTCTCGACTTTATTTTTCCAGATGAGTATTAAAATCATAACGAAGAGAGGACCCCACTTTTGGCGGGCGCCGTCGTAGGAAAACACGCCTGGCGTAATAGCCCTCGGGGTGCGTTTCTCACTCATTTCAGAAAGGATAAGAGGATTCTTCAAAAGCTATGCATTTCCAAAGCCAAAGAGCTAACGTACAGCTGATGTTATTTTTATTAGGCAGCTGTTAATCTAATATACGTGCAGAAATAATGGGATTTTCTTGCAGAACCTGAAATCAGAGCGAGTATGGGAGAAAACACTGAGACAAACTAGTCTGCAAGAACAGAGTAAATGTTTGAAATCTCACTAATGGGTAGTGCTCGAGGCTGAGGGTGCCTGTTCAACTTACATGCGAGGAAAGTTCCTTTCTCTCTGTACTGTTTTATAGCAGCAGATGACTGAGATATCCCCTTGTCTCTGCAGCACTGCATCCAGATCTGTTCAAAAACAGGGCAGAATTGTTTCCCTTCGACGGGCTTAATGTGACAAAACCACAAATATATCCGAGGTTTAGAGGCGCAGTTTTTGCTGAAAGGGAACTTTTTTGTTGCATTTGTTTTTCTTTAGAAAGCTTCTTCTGCAATTCATTTATAAATGCTGGTGAGTCCTTCTGACTCCAAGCATCCCTCTTGGATCCCGCTCTTAAATTTGACATCCCACGATGACTCAGGCTTTCTTCTAATCTTTCAGAATACATTTGAGGTCAGTGTTATATACGAACGTCATAAGCTACCAATCACACAGGCTGGCCACAGATACACAAGTAGACATCTCAAACCTCTGTCTTTCTCAGAGATTGTTTCTCCCGCAATGTAAACAGGCCTCCACACAATGAACGATGTGGAGATAGACCTATTGGACATTTATACTTATACACAAAAAAACCCCCTTTTTTTTTTTTACTTAAGACAAGCAACGGGGACTAGTGTGTATATATATATATATATATACACACACTAGTATATGTCGTACACACACATATACACACACACACTCACATAATAGAAGTTTTTAACAGACATCTGCCTTGATTGCTACCAGCTTTAACTGTAATTTGCATTTCTGTCGGTTTAGGTTAACTTTCATTAGGGGCTTGGAAACCACAGGCAGACTTTGAAAAACTGACCCCCCCCCCCAACTCCTGGTACATGACAGGGGGGTGGTTCTTATGTCCTGGCTGGCCCAGTTGTAGTTGACATGGAATTAGCAGGCTTTACCCTCCATTAAATGAAGGATCAGAACCTTAGCGCATGACAAAAACAAGCCATCTCATCAAACCCGCAGTGCACTTGCCGAAACCTGGAAGATGACATCATAGTTCTCTCAGCCGCCATGACAGGATCCTAATGGGAACAACGTGTTCCCTTTGGAAGGCCCACGCACCTCATTTTCTACCCCTCTCGCCTCTCCATCAAGACTGCTACCTTTTCATGAACAGACAAACTCCAGGCTTTCGGGTCTCGTTGCTAAAGACAATTTTTATAATTAAAAGAAATACAAATAGTCAAATGAAACACAACAAAAATCATCGCCATAACAATAACAATAACATGAGAAGCTGCATTGAGCGGAAGTTTGTTTCAAGTTTAGCCGAGCGCCTAGCAGTCTGACTTTTGTGAGCCCAGAACATATGGTACCACAGCCAAACAAACTGCGACCAAGTTTCTCCGTAAAACGCATGTTGAAAGAACAAGCACCCTGGTGTATCTCAGTACGTTATGTAAATGTTTAAAGTGATTGTGCATGAGTATTTGAAATATGATGAAGCTATGCTATAATCATACAAGTAGTTAAAAGGCAGGCCATCATTGTATATATTTTTTTATTTTCCTCATAAATATATGTAAATAAATGGCAAACTTCTGTGAAGGAACTGAAGGAACCTTTGACTGTGAAACTGTGAAAGACGTTCGGTCGCACGTATACAAAGCTAACGCTAACGTTGCACATGTACCTTTCGCCCCTTAGCTTAATAAAAACTGTGAGAACTGGTGCCTGTCGGTGAAAATCGGCTACGGCAAATACAATCCAATTTGGTATTATACAGGCGTTAATAGCTTTCACTCCCAAAATATCAGGACGACGTTTTATATAGTATTAGATCATATTATATAATATATAACGTTACAGTTGCTTTTCCCCATACTCCAGACAAGGACTCCTAAACAAAAGTCCGCGTGGGTCGAGAATCCTCGGAATGTGCGAAGAAAGAAATTAACGAATCCTTTTTACGACTATTTATAAATTAGCTAACCGTACGCATCTAAATTAAACATTTTGTCAACTGAAAAACTAAAGGCAACAAATAAAAGTTAATCTTATTTTTTTCTAAGGCAACTAGGCAGCTAGTTATAATTAACAATATGGTTTCCATCTACTCTTTAACTACGTGACATGTTTTGACCTCATACAGGTTTTTATTTAGAGTATTTTAAAATCAGCCTTAGAAATGTTGGTGATTCATGTATATATAGATGTGTACGAAATTGACAAGCAAGATAACTCTACTTAATGTGACAATGTGATAAAAATTCGTTATGATTGCGCGATGGTTTTATGATAGTATTAAAATAGTTTTGTAGCTGGTCCTATTATTCCTACAATTTCATCCAACCAAACCATATAAAAATTTCTAAATATTTTATCAAATTTGACTCATCATGATCATCCAACAATGCCACTGTAATTAACCTTTCTTTAAAAAAGAAATTAATAATAATAATTCAAACTATTACAGGGAGAGAAGCATGTAAGTCATAGATAGCAAGCTCATCCCCAGAATCACATGGAAGGGTTAATGTTGGGTTAATTAGTGGAACGTAGGCATTCCTTCCTTCATGACCATCGTTGTTTACACATACACATCGTTAGTATGTGAATGAGTGGTCCGTTTCACCATTTGTGGAGACAAGCAAACTACTAGTGTTCTTAATTCTCCATTCCACACGGTCTGGGGTGGGCCAAACATGTCGTGCACCGCCCGATTGTCATCAAACCGCCTCGTTCCTGCCTCGGTTACCCAAGAAGAGGGCTTTGTTTCTCTGTGTTTACATCGCCTGGGAGCAGTGATTTTACTTGCTCCGAGGTCTGGGTCTGGGTCAAGTTTGCGCTGGGGCCTTGCAATCGATCCATCAAAACAAACACTTCCTCTTGAGAAGCTGTCGGCCATCTTTTCCCATTGGTCTGTGATGATGGGTAGAACATGCTACGTCTGTCACGCTGAAATGCTGTTGTTCCCCGTTAACGTTTCGGTCTTCATCACCGTTTGCGAATCCTTGATTGTGCTCTGTTCTGCTATTTCATTTTCTCAAGAGCTGCTCGTGCTCCAAGAAAAAGTTATTGTTTTGTATAGCATTTCAGTTACACACGCATTTGTCATAATCCATTTAAAAGAATAAAACAAATTGTTGCTAATGTTCTCCACCAACTGACATCTGACGACAGAAATCCAGTAAACAAATACAAAAACAGGTTCAATACACAGAAAAACAAGGTAAAAACAAACGGATGTATATTGTGTGTACATTGTAAGTAATCTATGCATAATTGTTACTATCTTGGAAAATAACTCAGTGCCCCTTTAGGACTCAAATATTCTGGTCTGGTCAGATGATTTTTACAAGAAATCGCAGTTTTTTTGGGAAATGGCTTTCCTTTCATGCAAAGGCTTCCAGTAATGAACATCATATCAATTTTTTTTTTTAAACTGGATGAATAATAAGCACTATTCCTGCCATGTGACATTGCCCCGTGACATCAGACCAAAGCCAAAGTGAGCCTTAAGGCACAACAGAAAGCGTCTGTGCTGATACAAGATGGGAATGCTTGTATCAGTTAGATAACCTGCAGTGCGCGTCACTGCCATGCTAGGGCATACACACTGCTCAATAAAAAGACCAAAACCAAGGGAGCCTGCAAGGGTAGGCTGCTGACCCCGCTGATGGAGGACTGCGTGGAGAGAGCGTTGTGCTGGCTGTAGTCGTGGGACGGCGGCCTGTCCGCAATGCACTGTACAAGGGGAGCCTGGTAGGAGGTAGGCCTCTTCTGAGGGCGGTCTGGGCTGGAGCCGTCCGTCGGCCTCTCCCCGATGAACAGTAGGGGGCGCTGTCTGTGATCCAGCTCGGTCTTGAAGAGCTCGTACTCCTTGTGCGGCAGCTTAATTCCCAGGGTGGTACATCCGTCGGTAGGGGTGATGTCCTGCTCTCCAGCCACCTCCCAGGCTCCTGCCTGCCCGCAGCTGCCTGCCCGAGAGGCATTCAGCACTCTGACCGTGGCCTTTTCCTGGGCCGTCACCTTGGCCTGCGTGACCTTGAAGACGAACTCGGTGCCACCTGGCACCTTGGCAGAGGCGGCTCCCCGCGCGTAGTGCCCCGAGGCCCGCACGGTGAAAGTGGGCTGGCGACAAGAGGGGTCAGAGTAGTGCTGGTACACCCCTTCCCAGACGTGCTGATCCTCACAGAAGGTAAAGTCACGGGTAAGGAACAGCACCGCCGGTCGAACCTCGCAACCCTGGCTCACCCAGCGGCCTTGCAGGGACAGTGGCAAAGTCGCGGCGGGCGGCAACACCGGCGGCCGGTGCTCCGAGGAACGGTACACCGCCGCACACACGGGACACGGATGAATGTGGTGCTGAGGGAAAACAGAAAGCCAATCACAGTTAGGTAGAGAAGCGGAGGTGCATTACCATTGGCTGTGTGGGAGGATAAGTCATGTAAGACTTGCTCAGCCAATGCAGTATTAATCAGACTCAGACAAGCTACAGGACTGCAGTCTGGGAGCATGATATCGGAAATTTCACAATCCCTGCGATTGTCGATGCTCACCAAAAGTTAAATGTTCTATAATACAATCAGAATGAAAGTACCCTGTTAGGCCTCATACACCATTATCGTTCTGGGAAGTGTTGTAATGATGCGTGGTTGTAACTTAGTGTAAAAAATGTGCATACTTCCTGTAAAATTTTACTGTATTTCTGCACTGTTTATTTTGCACCCAAAATGTAGATTGTGATGATGTCATGTTAAAACTGGACAGTGAGAAGCCATGTCACCTTGAAACCATATGCTATAAACTTTACAGAGGATTGGCAGAGCAGGCTGCTTAGTACTTAGATGAGAGACTTCCATGGAAGTCCTGGGTGTTCTTGAAAGGAATGCTATAAAAAAAATATTCAAACCGCACACCGAGAATCATCGGAGGCTATTTTTCATACTGAAAATGTGCAAAAATATTCCATGACTTTTATTTCAGTTTATTTATGTTAAATAAAATACTGGACCCGGACAATGATAGTTTTTTTTATGGATTGAATAAATAAGGTGAAATAAAGTGAAAATACTTTATATGCAAAACATGCACAAATAAAGCTAAGAAAATCGATGAACTGCGAAAACATCCACATTTTAAATAATTGAGTTATATTATACATATACCCAGAGCTTAAATTGTCAAAGGTTTCCCCCCCCCCCCGGAACTAAAGCCAATCTTCTGACACAACACTCCCTCACCCACCCCATAAAACAAACGTTCTGTAAAATAGCTATCTAAAGAGGATCCACAGCTGTGTCACTTGGTTTTCGTATGGCTCCTGAGATCGGCTGCTAACTAACGCTGAATGCGATGTTAGCGAAATGGGGGAAAATGACAGACTAGCCAGCTAAAAAGGAAAACGAGTTGTTTGCTAATTAAAAAGAACCATATTGTAAAAACAAATCATAAACGTTAGCCGAAAAACGTAAGTTTGACGTTGTTTTATTATTATTTTGATGAAATATTTGTGAAAGTGGCAGGAAAGCAGACGTTTTCATTCTAAATCCTACAATAAAGGAATTAAGGACATGTACTCTGTGCTGAACTTCGATCAGTGAGTTTTATAGGCAATTGTTGTGTGTGCGGGAGCAAAGTGGGGGAAAGGTTATTATAATCCATAATTGAAGGCCTGCAAATACCTTAACAACAGTGGGGTATTGGCCACTGTGGACCTGTAGATTTCCGGCTGTCTCACCATTGTGTTCTGCAGAGGGCGCTGATAGCCAGTGGGGCGGTAGTGTGTACGCTGTGTCCAGTCGGTGTGGACGTCGCCCAGGAAGAGCTCCTGAACCAGCCTCCCGTGAGGATGGTGCTGTGTCTCCACCCGCAGCAGGCCCAGCTCCATCATGGAGAAGCCCAGTGCTCCCAGGCAGTCGTACCTGGACTTGGCATTGTAAAGTTCGTACAGTCGACCGGGCGCCCAGCAAACTTCGGCCCGGCACAAACAGCCGGGGGGCAGGCGGGCGGCCAACCGATGCATGGCTGAGGGACTGTGGAAAACCACGCCCACTTTGTGCAGCTTGTGCTCCGTCTCGGTTCCCCCGCGGGTGATCCAGGAGGCCTGACGGAGGCGCACCCTGCCCCGAATCACCAGCGAGTGGGCCGGCTTCTGACATTCGCTGTCCGAATAGTAGAACTGCAGAGCTTTGAACAAGCGGCTCGGGTAAAAGGTGTAGGAACGGGTCAGGAATTCTGGGCCGGGTCGAACCTCGCACCTGGAAGAGACAGGCTCAGGGTTGCTGCGCATGATTTCAAAAGATTTCGAAGAAGCGGGAGATGATTTTTAATTTTAAAGGCCAAAAGTATGTGGACACCTGATTTTCAAACATCTCATTCCAAAATGATGGGTGTTAATACGGAGGTGGTGCCCCTTTTGCAGCTATAACAGCCTCCACTCTTCCGGGAAGGCGTTCCACTAGAATATCGCTGCGGGGGGCATTAGGCCTTGGCCCACCACTTCACTGAAGCGGAGCTGTTGTTGCTCCTGGATGTGTCCCCGTCACAATAACAGCATTTACAGTTGACTGAGGCGGGCAGCTCCAGCAGGGAGTATGTTGGGAAGGTGGCATCCCATGATGGTGCCACGTCAGAAGTCTATGGAGATTGCATGGCTGTGTGCTCGATATCAAACTACTGTCAGCAACGGGTGTGGCGGAAATATCCGAATCCGCTCATTTGAAGGGGTGTCCACATACTTTTGCAGTGTACCATGCCACGACACATTGTCACAAACAGATTGTCACTGTATGTGAGACAAACAAGCATCAGTGAGTTAAAATGCTGCAAAGCCGTCACCTGCTAGAGACCCAGTTCCCCTCCAGCCTTGGTGGAATGGCCGCTGTGATTCTGGCCCCATCCTGTAGGTGCTGAACTGGAGACTGACACCGTGGTCCCCGCGACCGCCCGTCTGTGCTGTTTTCCAGCACTGTGAGGGGGGGCGTCGGCACCTCCCACAGCTTACTGCCCGACACCAACACCGCTGCAGACACAGAAACATGGGGCATTCGAACCTTTGGTGCCCGACATCTGCCCCCACACCCCCTTCGGGACCAGCGGATTTAAACCAGTGGATTTAGACTGGCGGATTGTTTAGGAAAGGAAATAACTTTAAATGGCAAGCAGGCTTTCTCGCTACTTTACACTTATGTGAGGAAATTACCACCAGCGGTTTGGTCAACCCATGAATGTCATACGTTTCCCTCTGAGCTCCTGGAGCAAATGATGTTGTGTGTGAACTTTTCTTTAATCCACCAGCTGATTACTAAGATCTGCCGGTTCACGCCTCTTCTGGGTCAGTGCAGTCATGCAAGCAATGGGGCCAGTTTTTTCTTTGCTGATTATTACCGACTGCCAACAAACAGAGGGATTTAGTTGGACCATCCATCTGTGACGTTATCGAAGTCTTTTATATTTAAGTGCATCATTCTCTATAAAGACAATCCAACCATCAGACTGAAATTAGACAGCATTGCAATTGTATATTAATTGGGACCAGATTGTTTTTACTGTTGTTAAAATTGGTGAATTTGGCATTTAACATTTTATTCTGGATGACATATACCTGCTAATTCAGTACTAAAGTACATGCTTTCCAACAATGACGCAGTGAGGTCGCCATGCCCTGTGCGCGTATCTGCGCTTCCCGGCGCATCTCAGGACGGCCGCGGTGCACGTGTGCAGGACGTGGAGAGACTCCTCCACCCAGCCTGATTTTGATTAAACCCAAATGCTCAGCTCCAGAAGGATGGCTTGTTTGCAACGAGCCGCATGGCTTGGGTTTCGGCTTCCTCAGCCAAACGTCAAACAATGGGAGGATGACTCCCTGCAGGCTGGTTTTTCAGACCTTCCCATCTCTCCTTATTCCCCAAAGAGTTTGCGTGGACCACTGGTAGGTGGTACCCCTGGTAATGCACTGCCGGAGTTCACAAAACATATCTTTTGTTTGTTGGGAAAATGCCCCGGGCCAGGCTGAACTTGTGCAAAAGCGCTGTGGAAACGCTGTGTCTGTGTTTTTGTGGAGGTGTTTGTATTACTTCCTTTGTTGACGCCCTGAGAGAGAAGGAAGCGAGACGGATGACCCAGTTAAAGTTTTTCCGCGTTTTCCGACTAAGGGACAGACGTCGCGGGCACCTTTTTAGCACAGATGTTTAGTGTTCAGGTCAGTCGGTGTGCTTCCTCTTGATATATCCAGAGCCAATAATTACAGCATCGTTTTTAAATGTGCTAATCAATTTGAGCGCAGCGTGGGTTTGAATGATTTCCATATGGTGGTGAGTCCTGGCACTCATACATCCATTTTCACGCCCATAGCCTTTTTTGAAATATTTTAGTCATCTGCACTTTGGTTTTGATATTCTTGAAACTGTTAACAGTGCACTGCGTATTTTAAAAGCAGTGAAAACACTTGATGTAACTTAATCATTCTCAAATAATTCTCTGAATATTAATTAATAATGCGTTATGACCACCAGATGGCACTGCAGTAAAGCCCGCATGGTCTGTACGGTGTATTTCTTCTGCCCTAAAAGAGGTACGTATATGATAGGCGATGTATATAATAACCTCGAATAAATCGAGGTTATTTTTTGGTAAAAAGAAAGAAATCTAAAACGTGTGTCTCCTCACTGGTTATTACCGTGTCAATCAAATTTGAGCCATCTAGTGCAAGCCACTAAAAAGATTCCACCCGTCCTACACCATAGCCGCTACTGGTTATAATGGGAGGATATTGAGTTACATTGCCCCATCCACTTCTTCTGTTCTATACACTTTATCGTATTCACACTAAAGTCTTGGGTCTTTGGTGGGCCAACGATTTTTCGTAAACAAATCTAACCCGTACTGACGCTAATCCTTTCTTATACAAAACTATATATTTATTTCAGTACATGCAGAAAATACTTTTTTCCCCTCAAAGAGTCCCTAAACATAGTACATAGATTCGGAATTATCAATACTTCGCAGAACCTAATGCTTAAAAGAAACACGTAGTGCGCGCTACCCAGCGAACCCGTTTCTCATGTGACAAGAGAGGGAGATGCCATGTTCAAAGCTTCATTTTACACTAAATCTACGGTCTGGAAATCTGCACGGGCCTTTGCGTGGAATAACAAAAGGGTCAACTGTTTAGGTAATCAAGCCCTCCACAGTCACTCTCTAGCGAAGTTTCCAACAAGATTCCATTCTGAACAACAATGTGGTCGACAAAGGCGAAACCAATCTTTCAAATCCGTTCACGTGTCTATTTCAGAGTTCCTCTTTGTGGCTGTCGGACCCATAAAAAAAAAAAACTACATGCAGATAACCAGAAAGACAATACTGCTTTACAGCCAGACTGTCTCTTTCTTTCCTTTGTTGGTACCAACGTTTAGAGAAGCTCCTGCTTCCCAGCTATGAGCTGCAGGGTCCCGGGATGTAATTGGGCGCCGTTAATCTGAGACGAGAGCCGGGTGCTCGCGCCATAGTGAAAGATGGCTGTGAAGAGTCTGGAGGAGACGGTTCGAAAAAAAACCCCGGAGCCGGCTGCTTGTGAGACTTACGTTAGCCTGCTGACCGAAAGAAGGAGACCGCTGAGGGAATGTCTACTGGTGTTTTTCCATTCTGAACCGTTTGGAGGCCTTGCCTAAAGGGGATATTCTGTGCTCCGACCTCCGTCACATCTGTCCAGCACGTGCACACAACCTACTACCAGCCCGTACACAGCAGCAGCACCAGGGTAGGTCTTCGGTTACGCCTGGCCTGTGATGAACTGAATTTCAGTCTAAAATGGTTTAGAAGTTTAACACAGGGAAGCGAAGATTTTGTGCTAGCGTAAGATACTTCTCAGTAATTTCAATGATTTTTTTTTGAAAATGCTCCGCCGCATTTCAACAACAAGGGAACTGTCTCCTTCAGATTGTTGAGGCAGCTTTGCAGAACAGAACGCATTTTACACGATTAGCTGACACAGTAGTTGTGCTAAGGCTATTTTTGTTGTCGTCTTTAATATATTTTTAAAAAGGCAGATTGAGGGGTCATAACCAGATCACGGTGTTCGAGGGAAGGGCTGAGGCCGGATCCTTAAACGTTCCTCCCTGCAATTCTTGAGTCGAGACGAAAGAAGAGAAAAAGGCAATTTTTATAAGTCCGAATAGCAGAGAGTAATGGGGCAATTGGGGCCGCCTCCCTGCTGGCTCTGTCATCATTTTAACTGGCACTGACGGGTAAAACCCCGGGCTCCCAAGGCTAGCTTCGGAAAACAAACGCTATCTGAAGCTGGGGTCAGTAATAGTGGTGTCTTGTTATTCCAGCCATTAATGCAATCAGGATATTAGTTTCAGGGCCGTAGCACTGCACTCCGAGGGGCCTGGTTTTCACGGAAGCCCCTTCCAGCGCTGGGTTACACCTTCACGCCCCTACAAGAAGACAGTCAATTCTAAATAAACCTATTTAACAAAAAAAATCAATTTCACTAAAGGTTCCCGGGAGGTTTTCTTTTTTCACTAGCTCAATATTTGTAGAGATGAGGATCAGGCCAATAAAAGTTTGGCGATGAAGTTTTACAGCTTGCTGTGCTCTGCAGGGAGGTGAACTGTGACCTCAGAGCGAAACATGTGCTGCTTTTCCTATTTCAACTTCTATCTGCTGTGTTTTTCACATTGCTGCAGTAAGCTTAGACTTATATATAATATGTGTACATACATCTACTGTATATATATACATATACACATACATCTACTATATATATATACAAATACATCTATATATATATATATATATATATATATATATACACACACATACATCTATATATATATATTTTGCATATCTTTATACATTCAGTATTTAATGGCTCTTATTGTGCATAAAGTCAGTCGGGCTACAGAGATTTATACAAAGTGTGGTTACACAACACCTAACATCTGAAATAATGAGCAGGAACAGATCCTCCACCCATCAACATTTTAGACTTTCAGGGACTGTGAACTGTGGCTCACTAAATGACAGCATAAAGAACCTACACACCGTGCATTGTGGGAAATGGCCCGTAATATGTTTTCCATAATATTTTTTTTTAAGAGCGGTTTTCGATTATTTAAGGAGCAGAACGCTGTCTGAACTAAGCTGAACAGGTGAGCAAACTGGCTCTTCTGTTATACTGGAGTGGTATTTCATATTCATGATTTCTGCGTTGTAGTGCTGAAAAAAACGCCTTTCTGTTCTGATCAGCCTGCTGTGCCAGTAACTGTCAGCCGATTACTAAATATTTACAGGTCAGACAATCTTTCCACAAGTTTACAATGAAATGCTTCTGATAGGAAATTAAATTCTGAGATTTGAAATTAGATGAAGAAGCCACATATTACATATTAAATTCATTAATTATCAAAAAAATAGTACAACATGCTAGTGCCAAAACTGTTAAAGCACTGTTAATTGTCTACAATACCTGATTGAACTGTGGGGGAGTCAGCCACATGTTATACAGAGTCAGCACCTGATCTTAGCTCAGTACTTTCCCTGATTTACTGATTTACCAGATCTGTCTATTATTGTCAGCGCAAAACAAGTTGCGCGGTTTAATGGAGAAGATAAGGAGAAAGAGGGAGAATGAAGATTTGTCATAACCAAGTGCTGAAAAAGTTCAGTTTAGCCAGCTGACGGACTTACATTATGCACGTTGCACAAAGTCCAAGATGTGCCAACTCCAGACCCAAAGGGCCAACGGACTGAATTGTGTGCAGAATTGTACTCACCTTCCAAGGCACACACAACCCAAAGCTCCATCAACAGGTAAATGAGACCGTTCCCCGACATGATCCCACACACAGTCACACTGGCACCGCTGACACCAAACAGAAGCTCAGGGAGGCCGATCGAATCTTCTCAGAAAGTGTCTGTCAAAAATAATCCCATACCAAAATCAAAAACAGATGGGTAATCCTGATTCCAGGTTCAGATTAGTCCTTAGTTAGTTTGGTTCCAACACCTTTCTTTCTAAAAGAGTGAAATGCAGTACCCCTGGCAACCTTTTATTTCTTTTTCAAATTTCCTATACCCCCTTTCCAACTTGAGTGTAAAGCAAGAAGAGTCTGTCTGTCCGTCTGGGTCGTTCAAGTCGGGGTTAGGCTGTCTGTGTTCGCGTGCTGTGCTGTGCTTCTGTGGAAGACTGTTGGTTTAAAGAGCAAGTGGAGAGGAAGGGGAGGGAGGGAGGAAGGGAGGGAGGGGGAGAGAGAGAGGGAGCGAGAGAGAGAGAGAGAGAGAGAGAGCGAGAGAGAGAGAGAGAGAGAGAGAGAACTTCAAACATCCCAAACTTAGTCACCTGGGGACTTTTAAGTGCAAGGTGCAATGGGACAAAATCAAAGAGATTATTTACAAAAAGTTTGATAATTAAGTGCCAACCACCTCTGAAAGACAGGAACTCAAGAAGAAAGCAATATTTCACCATTCAAAAAAGTCTGGCAAAGGCGCATAGGTTTTTAGGGCTTCTGAAAAGTTACTCAAAAATTCAACATTCAAGTATTGGAAAAAAAAATTCAAAGGAGAAAAAGTTTAAAAAGTTGTAGTAGGATGGCTACATTTCTCTTCAAAGTGGACGTCATGAACCCAAAATATCACAGGACCGTATCCTCGGTGTACCCCAGAGCCGTGAACATGAGCCACGGACCCCACATACTCTAGGGACATCATGGCAGCTGTTTCCAGGCAAAGGCTCTGGTTCTCGGGCCGTGGTTCCCCGTGGAGAGGCCAAGGGGGAACTCTACTGAAGTGGGAAGTGCTACTTAATATAATATGAAACTGATAAATCTACGCCTTGCTTTGCGCTTCAAAAGCATGTCCTGCTAAATGTTTCAACAGCACCCCCTGTTGGATCTAGGTTGTTACTGCAGCCATCCTGTTTGCTGCTCGCCGTCCTGGATTCGGCGCTCCTCTCCGCCACTGTCTAATCACACCTAACGCTTGGACTGACTTCAAATCCTTCACCACCCACACACACAGAGAAACACACGAGGTAATCGAAACCTTTACTTTAACTTTCTCTTCTGGCAACCCCCGGCGCCGTCAGGTTTGATTAAACTGAGGTGTAAAGATTCTACGTGCCACAATATTTTCTGAAGCGCATTTAATCTTTCACCTGTTTGATAATACGGGGGTTCGGAAAACATAAGGCCGACCGACGTAGTTTTATTTTTAAAAGGAGAATAATTGAAGAAGCAGAAGTGGCTTTGGCTGCTCCAAGCCAGCAGAGGCTGAGATGTGGCGGGTTTCCAGGCTCCAGGAGACCCAGCCAGATCCAGTCGGCACTGCGCGGCGTGGGGGCTGGCCTGGAACAAAGGAGCGCTCCCCCAAGCCCTGATAACAGCACTCCTTTAATCATCACACATTCACATCCCCGCCTGCTATCTGGCAGCTGCGCAACCGGGAGACACAAACAGCCACACAAACACAGACAGTCCTGGGCATTTCCAACACCCTCAGCGTGCACCCTCCTTCCCTTTCATCCTCCTCACAGCAACCGGGAGGTGGATCATTGACTCGTATTGATGAACCAGCACAGCAGAACTGGCTAATGTTCAGAACCCCTCCTTATCGGTGGAAATAAGAATCTTTCTCTGGGCAATGGTTTTTCTAGGTAATTATTTATCAGTAGCGTAGCACTGTGCTTTGCTGGTTATTTCTGCAACAGCGTCAACATTTCATTATACACTGAATGTATTATTTCTTTCAAATTAAATGTAAGTCTAAATTGGGCTCATTGCAATCAAAAACAGGTCTGCACTGTTTGAAACAATGATGGCGATACAACCAAATAACAACCCTGTATCACTTCCAAAATGAAATTCCACCGCTAAGCCAGTTTTGAACAGAAGCCAATCAGTTTAAAAATGATTTTTTCCCTTCTCACGCTGTGTGTATCTATCACAACAGCGGAGCACTCCAACAGTGTCATTCCGTTATCACAACAGCGGAGCACTCTGACAGTGACATTCCGTTATCACAACAGCGGAGCACTCTGACAGTGACATTCCGTTATCACAACAGCGGAGCACTCCAGCAGTGTCATTCCATTATCACAACAGCAGAGCACTCCAGCAGTGTCATTCCGTTATCACAACAGCGGAGCACTCTGACAGTGACATTCCGTTATCACAACAGCGGAGCACTCCAGCAGTGTCATTCCATTATCACAACAGCGGAGCACTCTGACAGTGTCATTCCGTTATCACAACAGCAGAGCACTCCAGCAGTGTCATTCTGTCACAATAGGACAAATTCCACTCTTCGTGCTCATGGCCATGCAATCTGGCCTGCTCAACTGTGGGATGAAAGGGACTGTCTGCCAGGCCGGGGCGTGGGAATTAACACCGTATGGGCTGAGATTAGTTTATTTCTGGGGGTTTTCAGGTCTTTCCTCACCCCTCTCCCCTCTTTTTTCGGTTTTCTTTGCTTTGTTTAATTAAATCAGGGTCATGTAACACCAGGCAAGCTATTTTCTCTCCCTTAGAAAGCTATAAATATATTTTTGCTTCCTCTCAATGTCTTCGCTGTGTCTCAATGCGATGAGCAGATTTAAAGTAAGATTGATCTTATTGAAGTTTGGAGTGTTGGCGTGCTAGGCTTCGGTACTCTATTGCATTGTTTGTGGGTCTCTGTGCCAGAGGTTGGCATGCAGGGCACCTGCTTCTTACCCGCCTGGCAAACAAAAATGAAAAACAAAAAGGAAAGCGGAAACTCGACACTGTCCCGCGTCGTCCTCCGTCCCAACCATCGGGAAACAACGTGTTGCTGACAGCATTCATCTCCCCGTGTTCTTCATCGGACTTCCCTCTCAGCCTGACAACTCCTCGATCTAATGTAAAAGATTTCATCAGCTCCATGCATCGACTCTGTTGTCAGGACGACTCCTCGATCTAATG
>JAOVYW010011386.1:0-15883 GCA_025775045.1 Hiodon tergisus | reverse complement strand
ATCGACTCTGTTGTCAGGACGACTCCTCGATCTAATGTAAAAGATTTCATCAGCTCCATGCATCGACTCTGTTGTCAGGACGACTCCTCGATCTAATGTAAAAGATTTCATCAGCTCCATGAATCGACTCTGTTGTCAGGACGACTCCTCGATCTAATGTAAAAGATTTCATCAGCTCCATGCATCGACTCTGTTGTCAGTAGTGTCTGTGGCGGTGGTTCTGTTGCATCCTGATATTTAATGGGAAAATATCCAGCCGTGTCTGATTCAAAAACCAACCGCGTTAAACGACCTTACAGTGAAACGTAGCGCAGCTCGCCTGCGTGCCGATCTGCGCCTAAGAGCAGTTCGCCACTTCCTGGGAAACCTCGAGGAGACAGGAAGACGGGCTACCATGGCAACAGATTCAGCCCCGTTACTCTGCGGTAGGTCTTCTTATCTCCCCGCCTGGAGATTAGCCGTGTTGGTGGATAAGAGCTGTTGCTCTCCTCTGGCACCCAGCGCATTACCACGTGTCTGCTGAACGGTCGTGTGACTCTCGGCGCATGTCGGTGTCTGCACAATGTCCATCTGTTTCCCTGGGTAGTAGATAAGAAGGAATCAGACTTATTTTTCTGTTTCTTCAGTTGTTTGGTCTCAACATCACAGCGAGTTTTCTATTTGTAAGTCATTAACAAGGGCTCTCCATTAGATTTCCATCAGTGTTGGTTGTTTGTGTTTATCTGGAGAGAGAAAAAAGGTAGGTAAGTCTAGGTAAGCTTGCGCAATAATCTTCTCCGTAGTAAACATTCACCTAATGATATTAAAATGAGGACGCTGTTCCCACACTCAGTTGCAGTGTATGTGAGAGACCCCAAAGTTTCTGAGACGCTCCTCTGTAAGTGTACTCAGATGTGACAAATTACATACTTATACACACCCACCCTCTGGCTCCGTTTTCTTCAGAGCGGTCGTAGGTGGCCTTCTCTGACACAGACATGGAGTTTACCCTTGTGGTCTATACATCCAACTGCCACTCCACCGGAGAGAAACGTCTGCCTCTGGCTTGTTTGCTATTGACATAGCTGCAGATCTTGGGCTGTCTCTTCCCCGCGCTGAAATTGGCAACAGATTCCTTGTGCCGTGAAATCCGAGCCTGAAGAATCTGCTGCCACTGAAGGACGGGGGCCTTAGCGCCGCGTTTGCTGCAATTTGCCATTTGTAGCGACATTGGCGGCATTTATGAAGCTGGTTGAGAATTTACTTTACTGAGATCAAACAGGATACTCCCTGGGCTGAACTGATCTTGGCCCGGTCTGTTGTATAAATCCCACCGAAGCTTTCGTCAACGCATCTAATTAAAGCGCTTTCTCGGCAAGCTGGTAAAACGTTGAAACGGAAAACCGCACACTGGCTCCGTACTTGGTGTTTGCGTTACCTATTTGTATCAGTTTGTTGATGTACGAAACCCCCCCCCCCCCCCCCAAGAGTAATTCAAGATCTCAGCTATTGCGACATTTAACCGAACGCGAGGGATATTCTTTAATTGAAAACATCATCACCGTTGCTTCTTCCAGAAACATGATTTAAGACTGGATCAGAATGACAACTCTAAATAGCAGCTCTCGAGACTCACCATGTTGATTTCATATGCGGGCCCCCTGCAGACCTCGTGTGTTAATTACTGTGATTAAAGACGAGAGAGTCTGGAGTCTGGATTTGATTTCACACAGGGGCTGGAAAGCCTGACCGCAGAGTGGCTGTTTCGATGTACAAATCCTCCCTCAGAGAAGTTTTTCTTTCTCTTCTCTGAGCAGGACTTTGAGACAGGACTGCTTCCCCCGAAATGCTCGGGGGACCGCAAACACTTTCTTTTGTCGGACGGTCTGTCAAAACCATCAGAAACTTGGATGTCCACAGTGTGCCGCCTGGG
Organism: Hiodon tergisus; assembly: GCA_025775045.1. Classification (NCBI taxonomy): domain Eukaryota; kingdom Metazoa; phylum Chordata; class Actinopteri; order Hiodontiformes; family Hiodontidae; genus Hiodon; species Hiodon tergisus. Next base: position 13,971 of record JAOVYW010011386.1, on the reverse strand, counting down.
TGTCCGTCGATAGTTCTGCACAAACTGAAGCGTTTTCACCTCCGCTTAGACCCCAAAACGGCTGTAAATTCATGTGGAGTTATCAGTGATGACTGAAGGGGAGAAAGTGGGAGATGAATGGGAAGGGAACAGGGGGCCGATAAGCTGCTGGAGATCTGAGGCATGGCAAGCCAAGCCGGGCGTGCGGTTCTTATGAACCGATACACCAGGGCGGCAGTTTAAAGCAGACGTTTTCTCTCATTTCATACCTGTGGACAGGTGCTTGGCAAGGCACCGGCTGTGTGTATTGGTTCGGGGGCAAACCTTCAGAGAAGATCAAAGAAAGTCAGGCTCTATCCACTAGCAACCCTCCCCCCACCCTTTCCACCCGGCCCTCGCTGTCTCACTCCACTGATCTGGAACTGATAGATTTTCATTTCTGCTCTCACTCCTGAAGGGGGGGGAAGTGGTTTCGGCTTACCAGTGCTGGATATCAGGGTATTCCAGTGCTGCACGAGAAAGGGTTAGACAAACCTCGCTCCGCTTACACTCCAGCATCCACTCCCTGGTTTATTGAGCAACACCAGCGACTTAACTCAGCACCTCCTCTAAAAGCAAGGGGCTAAAATTCCACCAGCTCTTTCAAGATCTGTTCTAGTGTGGCGCAAATGACGTGGTGATGAGCTGCTGGCCGTAGAGCTGTGGACCAGTGGTGAAATATCTTAGCCCAACCTGGCACAGGACCATACACGTGTAAAACATATCAAAGCCAATTCCCTCTAACATTAGCTTTAAAACCCTTTAATCTCAATCTCATTTTCAACGCGCATATCTCTAGGGATCTAGAACAACCCAGGGACCGGCCCGCTCTAGTTATAACTGGTAAAATCAACCCCCAAATGCTATGGCCGACTAATAGAGCATTATCCCGTAATTTTCATAATTTCTTAATGTCATTAATATATTAAACAGGGGGGATGCATTTACTTAGCATTTACTTCATGTCTTCAATTTTTTAAAACTCAGATATTACCTGTCTAATTGTTCACCATTCTTAACCACGCCTCAATCTGCTTCAGTGCAGGGCAGTCTGACCAGGTAAACACCTACCTCCCCTCTATTCATAGTTTTCTCATTTTCATGTTTCATGTCGCTTTAGCCAAAACAATTAACCAGAACCGGACAAACAGTGCCCATTGATTCTATTATTTATCACACTTCGCTCCGATGTTTTCGTTTTTATCAAACGTTTCTGGAACACAACAAGAACGTACAAGAAAGAATCAGAGACAAGTGTGTCTGCAATGTGTTTTATATCTTTCAGTTGATTTTTTCTGAAACCTGATAAGTTTGTTTCTGATTACTTATTTGCTTCATTTCAAAATTACATGCAAAAAAGAAATCACACTAGCTCTCTGTAACTCCCAATGATCTTTGAATTTTGAATTTCAAATGCTAACTTTATGCAGCTGTCTCTGCTGGGTTAAATCAACATATTCAGTTTCACATTTCAGGCAGTTTTTCATATTACCTCCTATAAGACTTGCTATGTTATTCTTTAATACATCAAGTACGGTATGGAAAATCATTAAAACAACATTATTTGCATCTATGTTTGACCTTATAAGTTCCAGGCAAAATTGAGGGAGGGAGAGTGTATTCAGAGTGTATTTACAGTAGAAAACGTGCGTTACTTTTGTTTGTTACTTTTTGTTTGGTGCTTTGGTTTGTTGCTTATGCAACAAGAATATTTTTCATCTTGTCTCAAGAGACTTCATTTCCTGTTGTAGCTTGGTATTTTTTTTTTTTTTTACAGCACATTCGCACTCTACATTCTTCTCCAATCTCCAATCTGACTTATTCGTGGTGGTTTTAATCTTTTACCGTTGTCTGTATTTAGCAGACTGTGAGAACAACCTCCTTCCCCTGCCAAACAAGATGAAAAGAGAAGACGGCAGTTTTGACTGGGGGGGAGAGAGGAAGGATTAACCGTCTGCCTTGGATTACGCACAGGTGGCTAATCCGGTGGTTTAAGACCAACAGGGCTGCAATACCCAGCGTTCTCCTTTTGTCTGCCCCTACACTGTAGCCGCATTTACAGGGAGTTACATCATGATGAGCTCTGAGTTCTTCTTAGTGTGTGCAGACTGGGGCTGGCTTTGTGTCCACCACCACACCCCCCCAAGCCAGAGACGGTTTTGACCAAAATATTAATGACATCCCTTTTTCTTTCTTCGGATAAAGCGCTTTGGTTTGGAATGATTTGATCCCACATGACTGAATGAATGCTGCAGCAGATTTGAGTGGAACCGCAGCAACAGACCAATTATTTAGATATATAAGTCCAAGTCAGATCATTTATTAATTTGTCCTACAGCTACTTGTTACACGTCCAGTCATTAATTAAAAAATTGTCTGGTTTGTATTTGTTTTCAAACGTAATTTCATGGAGTCATTTTGCCACTGCTAGGGTTGCTTAAACTAGACAACCACATACGTGACTATTGAGCCAGCTGACAGATGCTTGCTAACTTCTTGTTAAATACCTAACACAACAGCAGGATGCCTCTTGTCTTCAGAATAATGCATTTATCAGTATTGTCCATTTTCATACTATGGTTCAGTAGCTACGGCTGTAGGGACAGGAAAAATCATATCCATCCCCGAAAAAATGTTACAGTGTGAGAAGTTACTGCTCTGTAAACTTTATTAATGTGTAAAAGAGAATATGGTGTTAAAGGGTTGGCTGTGGAGAGGAAAGTCTAGGTCAGTGGAGGAATTGTGGAGCAGCGCACGACTATATCAAAATCTTAGGTCACTGTTGGTCATGTACAAATATCAAGCAAGTCATTTTAATGTAATCTGCTGTAGTTTCCACTTCACCGGAAGGTCATTTTTAGCATTTTAGTTCACATGAACAAGTGGGCTAGTTATGGGTAAATTATCATCATTATTACGCACGTCCAGTGCCCCTATTTGTGTTATAGCTGCTAATGTAGATAGATTTTTAAAAAATCATCTTAAGGAAAACAGTAACACATTGTTCAAAGCTGGGTGTTTTTGGTTGTGGCTGTAGATTTTCAATGTGAGCGGTCGCGTTAGCCGGCGCGAAGTTCACGGCGGCGAGGAAAATCTCCCATAAAGCTCCAGCGGTTACCGGATGTAGTAAAGGGCCGGAGACGGAAAAACCGCCGGGTCCCATCATAGTGGAGGTCCCCAGTTACCCCGTCCCGACTTCATTTGGGGGCTGGGAGGTAAATCTCACATGCCACGTTCTGTTTGAGAAGCCGTTAAACTTTGTTGGGTGAATTCAAGCCTGCCGTAGTTTAAAGAAAGAGCTGACATTTTCTCTCTCTCTTTCTTTTTTTTTTTTTTTTTTTTCATGAGACTTCCAAAGTCTTTATTATGGTGTTAACTAATACCATGTTACCACTATTACAGGTGTTAACTGTGAAAGCGCGGAGAACCGTGGGCAGGAGGCTCCAGGGAGGCTGTACTGTGTTTGCCATCACTTTGTAAGCGGCAGCACTGATGTGAGTATCCATCGTGGGGGAGAAGGCGCTGTGTTTGCCATCACTTTGTAAGCGGCAGCACTGATGTGAGTATCCATCGTGGGGGAGAAGGCGCTGTGTTTGAGGTGGAAGGAACATTAATTATATTGACACAGCATGTCCCCCAGAGAGGAACCCCCAGGGCTCAGGACGTCACAGCTTTTCCCCAAATTTGTGTCGTCCCCCCCCCCCCCGCTCCCCCAAACAGCCACTCGAACTGGCTCACAGGAGGACGGGAGGCCTTCAGAAACAACTATCAGCGATGTGGAACACCAAAACCCAGCTGTGTGAGAAAAGAGTGAGGCGGGGAGGGGGTGGGGTCAGGGTGGAGGAAGATGTAGGAGGAAAGGAATGATGAGGAGTGGGGGTTTCAGTCGGCGACACGAGGCGTGAAGATAATCTCTTTTTAAAATCTTTTAGATTTCTTCTTTCATCTCACCCCGTTTTCCCCGGCTTTCGTCAGTGATTTAGAACACTAGCAGGTACTGTGAGTCCCTGGGTACATTGACCGTGTCTAATTAATGTTCAGCAAACTCCAGAGTTAGTAAAACAATCTAAGAGTAAAATAACCAACAGTAATACAATTAGCGGATTAGTATAGTTCCTTTAAATGGGTGAATTACCTGACAACAAGATTAAGGAAAAAATGGTATTGATTTAAGAACTTTTTGAGATTCAAAAAGTCGTACGTCTTGTCCAGGGTTCGCCACATATTTCCTATGTTTTTTTTTTTAGAACATTTAAAAAGTTATATTAAAAGTCATGAAAAATGGAATGGGGGTCTTGGTCACAATAAATCTTGCTGTTTCACACATCACTGAAGATGAATCAAAACAGCAATTGCAAAACATCTGTTATGCTTGGCAGCAGAATTCACATTTCTCCCCAAAAGACTATTCTAACCATCCGTATGAACCCCACACCCTACTTAAAAGCTTGCACGCAGTATGGTAATCTGAGATGAGAATTTATCCCAGTTATGATTGCAATATTAATAATTCTTTGGGAGGGTTGAGTATCTTGTTTTAAATAAAATAGCACAGTTGGCATCGGCCTGTAAGTTCACAAAGTCTGTACGGTTTGGTCCTCAGCACTTGTGGGAGAAACAGAGTGGTTGGACAAACCATCTATTTCTGACGTTCAGCTCCGAAACGCACCAGTGAACGCAGACACACAAAGACCTCTCCAGTGCAGGAATTGGCCACTTGCCCCTTCCCCCGGTTATTCTCTCTAACTGCCTTCTCCTGGCTACCTGTCGGCACCTAGCCTTCCGTTTCTCGGTACTTGGCAGTCCGTCGGTTTACACTCGGAGCCCGGAAACGATGGCTCAGAACAGAGAGCTCAGAGCGGTGGGAAATGGTAGCATTTCTCTCCGCCGGGCCTGGTGGTCTTCTGAGCCTCGTCACGTGGTCTCCGGGGGCATTGAGCAATTCGGTGGCACCTTCTCTGTCAGGCGCCTCTCGCCCTGTGCAAACGGTCTGCGTGCGGTCCAATAATAGTTCAGACAGGTAGCTCAACTATGTGGAATTTCACGTATCGTCCAACGCATGTGCAACGTGATCCCAGGCCCCCTGGGGAAGCCGCAGCAGAGAATGGCTTGGTGTGTTGTGCCCAGGAACAACCCTGCTGTGTTTACCCTCCGAAATGTACTAGCAGTTACACGTAGTCCTTGAGGTTATAAGGGGGAGTAATTGAAGGATGGAAAATTGCTGATTAAATATTTTTGCTGTCTACGACGACGTTGAGCAGACACCAAGGTGATTTTCAAACCCCAGCAGAGGAAGTCAGACCCGAAGATCAGAATGGAAAGAATGTTGGAGCACCATGTGTTGAGTAGTCTATATGCTCAATCAGTGACAGGTGCAGAGCAAGGGATAGTGAGGGGGGGTGATCTGTCTAACTCTGCCCTTGTTGTGAGAGACACTATCTTTGGGCTGATTTATTATATTTCAGATGACACGGGAAGTACCACTTTCTCGTTTCATCTCTCCATTAGCCGAGATCTTGGAACTGCTTCTCTTGCCTAAACATCCAGGACTGAACAAGGGGCCCATAGTAGGACTTTAGTTGTTCCCGGAATGAGTAATGACAGATCGTTGTACCATTAACATATTTCACGCGTTGCACTGGCCGTTGCCAACGTCTCACACTGGGAGAGAGAAAAATAGGAATTGTAAGTCACAATATATGTGCAGCGCTCGACAGATTTACTTAACCATGTATGTTTAGAATACATTCCAAGAATTACACGATTTTTACCATAATCTCAAACCTCTCTACTCCTCTCTAACCGGGAGTCGGATAAGCAGCTGTCATTGGATGCCAGCTGAGGGAGTCTAGAGCTTTCTCTGAAGTTAAAATGGAAATGTGAGGTAAATTTACCCAAGAGAACTTAATGACGCTGTGCTGTGGTCAAACTGAGCAAAAACCGGCCTTGGCAGACGAGTTCCTCGCCAGCTCATTGGAAGCTCCTGTTGAGAAGGCCGTCGTCCTTTGGGGCCTTTTACCAGCATTTTACGGGGAAAAAAAATATATATGTTTAAAATCAAGAATTTCCCCAGCGAAAGTATGGCAGAGTGAAGGCGCAGTCAAGGTCCTGGACCAGCAAATATATTCTCTGTATCCCCGGTCCAACAGAACATTTGTGGTCTGACTTAAAAATTCAGTGCACGGGTGAACCCAGAGCTGTCTGAGGGAACTCAGGGGCCTGCCAGGAGCAGGGGTCGAACATCTGTCTTCAGAAGTGCACAGACCGTATAAAGAGATTTTAAGCGTTTCAGGTATTTTTGTAGAGAGAAAAAATTATACAGTTGATTTTTGAAAATCAGTGGCATCTATGAATTTAGGGTTTTAACGTGTTTTAATGTACTGCACAAACTCTGATGTGTGTCACAGGAATACAAGCTCTGTAAAACAAAACAAATTAAATTTGATCCTGAGCTCAAAAGGCCTCTGCCCCCTGTGAAGAAGCAGCTGATTCCTGCCGTATATCACGCTGACCGCTCGCTTAACGACGAGTCTTAGCCTTGTAGATAGGCCTTTAACATTGTTTCGTTTAGAATATTTATTTTGACTGATTTGTCATTCCTACCAATAAAACTATATTGTTGGATCCGTGAAATCTTTGTTATTATATCTTCAAAGAAACATATTCTCTGGAAATGAATAGCGTTGTTGTTTGTGTGATCTATACGTTTGTACGGGACAAATAGTGTATGAGAAAAATATTGCACAGTAATAGTAATATATTTTTATCACATCAATGAAACTGAATTAATGTGTCAATAGAACAAAACTTGGGTCTTATAATTTTTTCTGTTGTATGAGTCCTCTAAACAAGTCTAGTTTTGTCGTTCTTTTGAAAACCTAAAAACTTCACCTGGATTCCCTGGCTAACTGCCAGATTTTGGATCAGTAATCGACCTGGAAGGGAATTACACAGAACAGGTGCGGTTTATTTCCCTCTCTGGTCCTTAGCATGGCACCTGCTAAATAATCCACCAAACATCGCAATAGGAGCAGTTTCCATAGGGTTGAGCTTTGTTTTCAATTGGAGGAGACAGAACGGATCCCAGCGTTTCGGAGGGACAGGGTAACTGGTTTTCGGTGTCGTCAGATCTGAGTTCTGAGACAACTGGGGCAACAGCATGGCTCGACCAAATTACGCCTCATTACCCCATCCGCCAACTCAAAATTTGTGGCATCACATTGCATCCTTTCACTTTATATACCTCAACTGTAAGGTCAGTTAAATGCACCATTGTACTAATTGAAGATTAGATTAATTAGCAGAAGAACGACATCGTCCCTGGAAATAATAACGATAAAAAAGTAAAGGAACGTCTTTCGTGGATTCTTCATTAAAATCTTATTATGTTCTAAGTAAGTTATTAAGTATTATCTGTATGACGATAACGATGACGCAGAAAACGTGCGTTGGAATGTGCCTCAATAATAAATCACAAATTGCAGGATAAAGGTACTGGCTTTGGGAGAATTTAAGTGTTTATTGTTGTGGAAGTAAATTTGCCACACTCCCTTGTGTGGGAGCAGATGACAGTTCAGTCGTTAACCCATCATGTGAGGGACTGCAGGAGGCGGAGCCTCGTCATTGGACGATTTTTCATGAATAATTAAGTTGGACTGCTTTTCGTCAAGCGGCAAACTTCTGTGCAGCACCAGAGACTGAGGTACATTAGTGAATTTCCCGATGTGTTTGTTAGCCCCTATCTCTGTCTGCCCAGCCTTGTCCATGATGAATGGAGCAGTTGAAGATGATGGATGACACCTTTTGGGACGCGAGGAGGCATGGGGGTCAGGGTGAGGCCTCAAACGTAAATATGTCACAAAGTTGTGAAGAACGAGAAGAAATGCCAGAGAACAAGCTGTCGAGAGAGAGAGAGAGAGAGTGTCTGGGACAGAAGAGGAGGGAGAGGTGGAGAGTGTCTGGGACAGAAGAGGAGGGAGAGGTGGATAGTGTCTGGGACAGAAGAGGAGGTAGAGAGGTGGATAGGGAGTGTGGAACAGAAGAGGAGGGAGAGAGGTGGATAGTGTCTGGGACAGAAGAGGAGGTAGAGAGGTGGATAGGGAGTGTGGGACAGAAGAGGAGGGAGAGAGGTGGATAAGGAGTGTCTGGGACAGAAGAGGAGGTAGAGAGGTGGATAGGGAGTGTCTGGGACAGAAGAGACTTAACAGACTTGTCAGACTTAACAGATTTGAAAATAAAGTGAAGCCCTGATTTTATATCATGTAAAATTAGACTAATGGTTCAGGACACATCTTGTCCACAAGTGAAGCGTTTTTCGGAGCTGATCAGACATCTGTTGCGTTTGGGCCCCACAGTCCCAGGACACTTTCAGACAGGACAGGATTTTAAACTTGCCCCTTAACTGAAAGAGAATTAGCACGTAAATGAGCTCCTGCACCTTTGTGCTATAAATAAATAACAATCAACTTCTCAACATTCTGCCACTTATCGTTCATTAATTACTGGCAGCAAAAAAACAACGAACAGCAACAATGCAAATAATTTAAATATAATTTAAATACAATAAAAGTGTTAAATAAAATAAATCTACAGATGTTTGTGCCACGTGCCCTAATTAGGGAGCACTGTTAATTTCAGCAATGGTGTAACAGTTAATTTATCTTAGTTTTAGGGGCAGGTTTAAAATCCTGTCTCTTCATTCGGATGTGTGAGGCCTGTTGGCGACCCTAAGGCGCACGCAGTCAGGTTTATTGCAGACATGCTTTTGCGGTGCATTCATTCCAGTTTGCGGATACAGACAAGTCAGGGCTTACATGTGTTGCGCCCTGCATTTTCCATGTGGAAATCCCTAAAAGGCGCAAAACAGCCAACCAGGGAGGCTCTGAGGGAGCTGAAATGAAAACACGCGCCGTTATCACTGGCATCTCATGACAATAAAGGCCTAATTACGCTGTGATGCATAACACACCTGACCAGTGGTTCTTCCTGTTTGTTGACAAGGCATCCTTCTGTGGCCAACAGTATTCCAGCGAAGAGCGCCAAAATGAGGTATGAGAGGGAATGTGAACGTTGCGTCTTCAGCGTTCTGGATAATAGCATATTGTAGCTCGAAAGTGCATGAGCGCAGTGGCATGGGCTTACAGACAGGGCGGTGCTCTTCCTTCACCATCGCCTCCATCCATCATCAGAGCCACAGCTGAGACATCAGTGCGGGCACACTGAGGTTCTGTTAGGGCGTGGCACAGGTGAAGGGGTTAAAGAGCTCGACTCTTTGGGAGGGAGGCGAGCCTTGTGTGAAAAGTTAGCCACGTTCTGCGCCGCTTCTCCAAAGACCATTTATTTTTATTCCCCCAATACAAAGTAATCACTCCTGCCCCCATCTCTTACTGTTCTCATCTTACCCTCCACTTTCCTTCCATTGTCAGTCACCCCGCCTCCCCCCCATTCCACTTAGGGTTCAGTGGCAGAGTAGCGCGGCAAGTCTGCAGGTGACACCTGGAGATAACGTTACAGTCTGGGTCAGGAAACAAACTCAGGGGTGATGCATGTGATATTGCAAATTAGCCCAGTTATTCATTCAATTCACCCATACTCTTGGATTTGAGCCTACTGTACGTGCATGATCATGGTGTTTGTGAAGTAACGGCTTTCCCTCCATTGCTTATGGTCCTGTGTGTACGGTCGTGCTGGGTGTCCAAAGCTTATTGTAAATTCTGCCAGTACCAATCAATGGACCGCAGTGCCTCACCACAGATGGAGCTCAGAGAATCTGTGGTGAACTGAAACGAGTGACAGACGGTGAGACAGCCAGCCTCACTGGCGCACCGGCCAGCGGAATCACTCACCAATTGCTGGCTCATGAATGTACCGCGTTCGTTTCACTTTGCACTCGAGAAAGCGTGTTTTTTCCCCCCTTTTTCTTTCTTGTTGCTTCGTTGAGGTCTATTCAAACGTTTACTGCAAAGATTGAGCTGTGAGTTTGATTTCGCTAAAGGTTTTACTGAGGAGGCTTGCCCTATTCTATATTCAATAAAATACATTAAATTGATCTTATATAGCCCAGTCCAGACTTCAGACAGTTTTTAGTATTACACATTTTAATCACAATACATGTGTAAGCTATTTCTCCTGAACTGTCATGTGACTCTGAGGCAGGCATTTTTTGATATGGCGCTGATGATTATTGAGATGACATAATTTGTCAATAAAGATCCATTCAAGGCAATAGGTGTGGAAACCATTTATCTTAAAATTGCTGACGGCAGACTGTTTTCCGCTTTTGCGGTTTACACATCAATGTGTATTATTTTCGTAAAAACCTGACATTTTACATGAAAATACGGTCAAACATCGCCTTCTAGTGGTAATAAACAGCAGCTTCCAAAATACTGGCAGGTAGAGGCTTGAACCGATGGACGTTTAACTTTACAACGGCACTTTACAACATCTTCTTTTTTTAACTCGGGAGAAATTGAACGGCACATTCACGATTACGCTCAACGTTGGAACAGTTCCTGTTTTAATCTCTTCCTTATATTGTTGTTATATCTCAGAATGAATTAAACTATGTACATATTTTCGTAAATACAAAATACAAGGGAGACAAAGTTTCACCCTAGGATACGTTAAACACAATCGACATCACCTTGAAGTCACTAATGTTCTCAAGCTATACACTTTTTACTATTTGTATTTGTATCTCAGCAAAACCAAAGTTATATCATTCAAATAGCTGTTATGTTCTTCATTTATCTCACCAGTAAATTATTTATTTGCTAATGACATGCTCTTATTTAGACGCACTTGACTAGCTTATGCATTTTCCAATTAATCCCCATAATAATCGCAGACGCAATTCAGGCTTGCTCAAGGGCAAACCGGGGTATAATGATGGTTTAAAACTTCCTCTTGGGATGTGAGAAAAAAACTATGTGTTCATGATGAAATAATCAATGCCGTAATGCTAACGGAATGCTTCTGTCTGCTTCAGGGCACCGTTCTGTCAGAATGCGAAAAGATTGTGCTGCGATGCTTAGTGTAGCCAGTAGATGGCAGAAATTGGCTGAACTTACATCTAGAAACCATTCTCCCAGGAACTTCCACGAATATTGGCTTAATAATTTATTTTATATTTTATTATTAATATTAAAATTATTAACAGTTTTTTGTTTATAAGTAGACTGTCCAACAATTTTTTATAAAAATTTGTAAAAAAAACTCACTCAAGGCACTCCAGTTCATCAGAAACGTGCACAGCCGCACATGCTAACCCACGTACGGAGCATTACGCTTATACATAACAAGGGACAGCAGTCTACTGTCTTTTCTACACCAGGGTGGGTGCGGGACTGGCACATTCTCGGCTGGCAGGAAGAGATGATTTAAGCAATATTAAAGTCAAAGTGAGTGACAAAAGGAGTAAAGCAGAAATGCTTGTGTCACAAAAACATATATAACGCAAGCCAATGTTCCAATATGAACAAATGTATAAAATTTACAGTAAAATTACAAACGAAATGAGAGCAATTTCCTCCAGGATTCATCATGCCTGGTAGCTGCAGGACCAGGACCTGGGTATTATCAGCTCCCAGAAGCTCTCCTGTTCCACACACAACACAAAAAGCACAATTAGATCTGCTGTGACCGGAGCCATGTGTATTAGGGAGTTAAGGACAATAATTATTGTTAAGTCCTGAGGTGTGAAAAGTGTGAGGAATGAGATTCACGACGTGATTTATGTAGCTGTCTGCCTGTTGGAAGTGGTGGTGTGGGAATCGTGTTCCTGAGCACAAGACCATAGACAGGAAGGCCTTATAGTGACACACTCGGTCACGGTCTCCCAGTGATGGCCGAGCTGTTTATCTAAAGTGGCGTAGTGTGTGACAAACCACCCCCCGCTCAAAGTGCGTTCCCAATCTATTTGTTTATCAGAGTGTTTAGCTACGGAATGGTCTCTCATCGACGTCTTTCAGTCACGTCTGACACAAACTCAAAGCACTATGTAACTACTCCAGGAGTCCCGTGTCTGCCCAGGGTTACCCACCCTGGCGGGACAGTGCATCTGGGCGTACCACTCCTGGCAGTACAGGCACACTTGCACACCCTGTCCGATGAACAGGCAGGTCCACATGATGATGTTCCACACGGGACTCTTGCGCTTGTCGTTCAGGGCGAAGTTGAACACCACTTGCAGGCGGTGTAGGCAAAGCCCGAGAATGCAACGGGGCACAGAACAGCACAGTTAAATTACAGAACTGTAATTCTGGTCCTTAGCTCGTGGTCATTGAACGAATCGACTGCACGTAGTTAAGAAGGGGTGCACAGCCGTGTTAAGTAAAGGGATGGAGTGGCGATGTTTGGCTTACCCCCAAAAACAGCGAAGAGACAGAACATCACGGGGTAAAAGAAGCCAAAGCAAAGCGTGAAGACGTATTCATGTACCGCAGCCGACACAATGAATACAGACAGCATTGCCCCGGTGCGGCACCTCTGGCCTGAAAGCTAAGAGAGGGGGATGTCAAATTTACAGTCAGATGGCAAATGTTTATGGTTCGGAGTCAAACATTTCTGATTAGATATCAAATGTTTTAGGCAGAGCGGATACGTGACTCTTTGTCTTATTCAGTTAAGTTAAAAACAGACAGAAGGGTTTAGTGGTTTGTTGACGGTTGGAACTTACCCAGAGGAAGTCTCGATATCCGTAGTAGTAGAGCCAGTCGTGGACTACCACGTTCCAGGTTCGGTAGTAATTAGCGAAGGAGGTGGAGTTCCACCAGTCCTAACAATGGACAACAGGCATGACCTTTTAGATATCTTACACAACCATGAGTAAGATTTTTTTATAATCACTCTCAACAGACACACTGCTACTTACGTGCAAAAAATTCCACGGCATTCCCCATCTGAAAATCAAAACTCTACCCGGGTTTACTGCCACATAAGGGTCAATTATTTGCTATTAACTTTTTGGTTTTCTGACACCGTGCATCAAGCTTGCACATTTAGTGTTAAGTGGGTATCGGTTGGGGATAATCAACGGTCGCCAAAATGCTTCAAAAGTATGAACATAAAGCTATCGTTGACAGACACGGTGGTATAAAACGTCCTTATTACCACATACAGTGAAATTATACGGGGTCTTTTTTTGAAGGAAATAGGGAAGTATAATTGTTATCATATCTGTTTCATATCTGTCAGTGGCTTATTGGCTTGACGATTGTTTAACTCAAGGTGCTTCACAGACATTTTCAGGAACAGAGCTGACGGCGGGAGTTTTGAGGTCAGAGGTCAGAGTCCTCTTGACCCGTGTGAACGTCTGCAGTGTGCCGCCCACAGGCATTAGCCCACCTTGTAAAACATCCTGTCTGCGAAACGCAGCATCTCCGCGAAGGCGTTGAGCCAGCAGTGCAGGAAGGCAAAAAACGCCAGCAGCAGGATCAGCATACCTGGGGAGACGTTTGGTTTGGAAAGTCCGGCCCGGCCCCGCCCGGCCCCGCCCAGCCCAGCCCAGCCATTTAACATTCTCTAAAACCACGTGTAAACCAAACCATTCCCCTACAGCCCAGGCACGGTATTACACACAAAATGACACGGTCTCGAAGGCGATACTGGCTCACTCTTTAAGCTCTCGTTTTAATATATATTAGAATGGGTCATATGCCCCTGTTTTCGTTCAGTGAGGTGACCGTGAGATGAAACTTGTGACGTGGCTGTGTAGTTACCTGGGAGCGTGGCGTGGAACAGGGCTAAAACCAAGGTTCGAGTGCTGAAAGGCAGGTTGCTCTTGTTCATGAACACAGGGATACAGAGGCGTACAAGGATGAAATACCCGTAGAACAGACAGCCAAGGATCTGCGGGAGAAACGGACGAGTCATTCTGTGGTTAAATGCCAGAGAAACTGACGAGTCGTTCTGTGGTCAAATGCCAGAGAAACTGACGAGTCGTTCTGTGGT
>JAOVYW010011368.1:21958-33357 GCA_025775045.1 Hiodon tergisus | reverse complement strand
ACAATCACATCAACAATCACGTTCACAATCACATCAACAATCACGTTCACAATCACGTCCACAATCACATCCACATCAACAATCACATCCACAATCACATCCCCATCCACATCCACAATCACATCAACAATCACGTTCACAATCACGTCCACAAACACATCCACAATCACATCAACAATCACATCCACAATCACATCCCCAATCACATCAACAATCACGTTCACAATCACGTCCACAATCAACAATCACATCCACAATCACATCCCCATCCACATCCACAATCACATCAACAATCACGTCCACAATCACATCCACATCCACAAACACATCAACAATCACATCCACAATCACATCCTCAATCACATCAACAATCACGTTCACAATCACGTCCACAATCACATCCACATCAACAATCACATCCACAATCACGTTCACAATCACGTCCACAATCACATCCACATCAACAATCACATCCACAATCACATCCACAATCACATCCCCATCCACATCCACAATCACGTTCACAATCACGTTCACAATCACATCAACAATCACATCCCCATCCACATCCATAATCACATCCACATCCACAATCACGTCAACAATCACATCCATAATCACATCTCCATCCACATACTTATCAACAATCACATCCCCATCCACATCCACAAACACATCCACAAACACATCAACAAACACATCCACATCCACATCCACAATCACAATCACATCCACAATCACACCCACTATCACATCCCCATCCAAAATCACATCCCTATCCACAAACACATCCAAAATCACAACCCCGTCAACAATCACATCCACAATCACATCCCCATCCACAGTCACATCAACAATATCTCCATCCAAAAACATATCCACATCCCCATCCGAAATCACATCCCTATCCACATCCCCATCCACAATCAGATCCCCATCCACCGTCTCATTCACAGACTCATCCATTTCCACATTCAAACCGGGAATGACGCTCTTGATTGACAGCACGGTTTTCCATCCCTCCTGGTACGCTGAAAGTCTGATGAATACGGCGATGTCAGAGAGCCAAAAAAACAACCATTGCTTATTCATGTTCATGGGCACAGGCACAACATGTCCCCTTTTTATCCCATTAGATAATCTTATCCAGTCGCTTCCAAAAGCCCAGCCATTAACTCAGATCAGGGCGTTTGGGGGGGGAAAACATTTGAACATTCAAATGTTGCAAAGCTGCTGTCAGCGTCTGTTGAGGGGTAAAAGCATAACAGCTTGTCGGTTTTACATTACGCTACGCTTGTGAGGAATAAATAGGACATGGCCTTCAGTGACTAAAATGTTGTGAGAGTGGGGGTTAACTTCAGTTGATTGTGAATTACAGGACATTATGAACTTTCCATCTTCCAGCTAATATTTCTGATATGCTGAATACTGTAGAGATCAGTTAAAATTCCCTCCTCAAGGCAGCGTGGTTCACTGAAAATCTGTCACAGACCTATCACGCACGCTGTGCTGCCACCCTGATAAAGAAACAGTCCTGTTGCTTTTCCGAACGTGACAGCGAAGACCAGGATGAAGTGGTTTAACCGTAATTCGCAAGAACAGCCCTTAATGGCCTCGTTAGTCTAATGTGATCATTCTCATTTTCTCCCCAGTGGAAGAATTAGAGAAAGCCAGCGGATACTGCGAGAATGGCATAAACCGGTCTTGTATTGTAATAGGATTAATGTCGTGAGGGGAATCACGGGAGCCGAGATTAACTGAACAATAGCCGTCTAAGAATTTGGCTGATGTGGTGGATTCCTGGTGTCAGCCCAAGACTTGTAGATATGTAAAAGGCGAAGGGGGGGGACAAACCTGATAAAAGGATTTGTAGACTACACGAAGACCTGCTTATATTGTTATAGGTTATGTTGTCACCCAGCACTCAGGTGTAGCATATTGTTGTTCAGTAAGGCTGGTGATATCATCGTAGGCGAATGACGCATGTGTCTCTGAACATCTGCAGCAGAAGCACTAACGTTTCTCTTTAACATGCGAGAACAAAGTCCATCCTCCGTGGCAGTCGGCCGTCTCCCATCTAAGTGGAGATTTTTATGGCTCTGAGGGAGAGCAAAGGTCACGTGTTGACGTTGCAGAAGGGAAACAAAAGCACCTCCGACAGACGGTGCACCGCTCGTGGACAGATGGAGCGGCATGCATTTGGGCATTCGTCTGCCGGTCGCGCCCCAGTCAAAGCAGTGATCATGGAGGTGACTTTGTACCTGTTCGCCTGTGACACGTCCTTCAGGAACCGTTCAGCAGATGCTATGTCACCAAGCACTGGAGTGTGCTCAGTCTTATCATTTAATTATTTTTTCCTGTTGAATATTTAATTAAGCTATTCAGGTCGAGAACCTTGCTCAGGGGAGCAGCAACAGTTCAGGGATTCAAAGTCTTCTGGATTCAGGTCCATCGATGTCCGATCTGGAAAAATACACAAGGTGAAAGGTTCCAAACTCTCTAGTGGGTTTTCTTTATTTTTCAGCCAAATGTTTGTTAACAAACAGGATATAGTCACATTTGGAGTTCATAGCACACCAGTGTTATAAGTTACTGATAAGAAATCAAATCAAAGTCAAGGACTCTGAAAGAAAACGTGGAGAGGGGAAAAAGGAGCAAAACTTTCTTATCAGTGCCCAGTTTCCGTGCATTTTAATGCGTTAACAATAAAAAAATTCATGAGGCCTGTAGGCTATTTTTACACTATAATGAATAACCCCCTCATGATGCCAAACTTAGTGCCCTTGCCACTGAATGTGTCACCAAAATTTTTAAAGAACGTGTTGCATCAGCTGTGGTGGGACCTGGCCCTGAAAGACCCTGCTACTCTGGGCCACAATACTATTTCAGATTCAAGCGTATGCTGTAGGTTGACTTTTGACTAGAATGTTGCAAGTCTCAGCCAGGGATCTCCTGTTATAACAGTGAAAAAATATCCAGTTGTATTTATAACTTATAAATAGCACTGGATTAGAGCATCAGCAAAAAGTAGAATATAATTAATAAAAATAAACAATAATAATAATAATAATTAAAAAACAAACAAAAGTAATATGACACATGCAATATTTACCGAAGACAAGACACCAGTGGATGTTATGTTCTCCTTAAGTTCTCCTCTCCGGCATCCACAAGGTCTTTTTTAGGGTTAAAAATCGTCTTTTAAAAAAAGTACTGTAGCAATCATCATGGAGAGAAATCTTTTTCCCCCCTAATCTCACATGACCAAAAACCAATATCGCTACACATTATTAATGATTCCCTTACTGTGGAAACATTTACTTATGTTACCGTCAGGCTATTCCATTCCTCACTTTATGACTTAATTTGATGATTATTTATATAAAACCAACAAAGGTCAAACAGATGGAAGTCAGTCTATTACCATTTTCCTGTTAGTAGAATGTGTAAAATGAAATGCGTTACAAACTACGTTACTAAGTCATAAACAACAGGGCCTTGCTGGTCTTATCAATAATTTAAAACTGTGGCAAAGTCAGAAAATGTCTATTAGATGTTCAGTATTTTGCTTATTACTGTAGTAATACGTGTAACGCATGTATCCAGTTGTATTTATAACTTATAAATAGCACTGGATTAGAGCATCAGCAAAAAGTAGAATATAATTAATAAAAATAAACAATAATAATAATAATAATTAAAAAACAAACAAAAGTAATATGACACATGCAATATTTACCGAAGACAAGACACCAGTGGATGTTATGTTCTCCTTAAGTTCTCCTCTCCGGCATCCACAAGGTCTTTTTTAGGGTTAAAAATCGTCTTTTAAAAAAAGTACTGTAGCAATCATCATGGAGAGAAATCTTTTTCCCCCCTAATCTCACATGACCAAAAACCAATATCGCTACACATTATTAATGATTCCCTTACTGTGGAAACATTTACTTA
Organism: Hiodon tergisus; assembly: GCA_025775045.1. NCBI lineage: Eukaryota > Metazoa > Chordata > Actinopteri > Hiodontiformes > Hiodontidae > Hiodon > Hiodon tergisus. Next base: position 29,406 of record JAOVYW010011368.1, on the reverse strand, counting down.
TGTTACCGTCAGGCTATTCCATTCCTCACTTTATGACTTAATTTGATGATTATTTATATAAAACCAACAAAGGTCAAACAGATGGAAGTCAGTCTATTACCATTTTCCTGTTAGTAGAATGTGTAAAATGAAATGCGTTACAAACTACGTTACTAAGTCATAAACAACAGGGCCTTGCTGGTCTTATCAATAATTTAAAACTGTGGCAAAGTCAGAAAATGTCTATTAGATGTTCAGTATTTTGCTTATTACTGTAGTAATACGTGTAACGCATGTATCGGAAGAATGGCAGAACACGTTTCTCGATCTGATCAGTACTCCCCCACCACCACCACCACCACATCACATCCCTTTTGTAATTACTCTTTCAAGCTGTAAGTGCTACCATGGAAACATATTGGCTTTGGAGGCAGCGGAGGAAATTGTGACAAGCTAAATAAAGATGTTCGCTGGCCTCCGGGCCCACAGGTCTTACGGGCCTAGTTGCTAGGTTTTTTTGTTTCACTCTCTTTGCCTACAGCTTCTGAAATGCTTTGTTCGTGCTGCACGCTCCACGGCACGAGCAAGGGCACAAGAAGGGTATGAGCAAGGGCACAAGCAAGGGCACGAGCAAGGGCACAGGAAGGGCATAGGAAGGGGGCAAGCGGGGGTACGAGCAAAGACACAGGAAGGGCACAGGAAGGGTACGAGCAAGGGTACAGGAAGGGCATGAGCAAGGGCACAGGAAGGATACGAGCAAGGGTACAGGAAGGGCAGGAGCAAGGGCACAGGAAGGGCACAAGAAGGGTACGAGCAAGGGTACAGGAAGGGTACGAGCAAGGGCACAGGAAGGGCACAGGAAGGGTACGGGCAAGGGCACAGGAAGGGCACAGGAAGGGTACGGGCAAGGGCACAGGAAGGGCACGAGCAAGGGCACAGGAAGGACACAGGAAGGGTACGAGCAAGGGTACAGGAAGGGTATGGGCAAGGGCACAGAAGGGCACAAGCCAGGGCACGAACAAGCAGGGCGGAAGTACGACATGTCAACTTGTCCAATGCCATTTGGAGGAGGGGTGCGTTCCACTCGATGGTACTGAAAACCTGAAGCCATCTGGGAGGCAGGAATGGGAGACGCTTCTAAGCAAAGGATCGAGAGAAACCCCGCCAATTTACCCTCCACAGTCCGAGCTGTGCGCGCCCATTCACAATCAGCAAATGACATGAGCTGGATTCAAACCTACAAGTTCCAGTTCACACGGCTCAGCTTGTGCCCTTCCGTTTCTCTTTAGTACAACACTGAACACCATGTGCATTAGTGGGTGCTTTTATCCGTATTTACAATGTTACATTTGAGCAGTTAACACAGACATACAATCAAGATCCAAACATACAAGCTTTCAGCAACGAGTTCTTATCTGCTGGACCACATAGCGTTTACGTTTAGTACTTATCAGCCAATTAATTCCTAGATTAGATGGCCTCTCACCTAAACTCACTTTACAGAATGGTAGAGTAGCATAGAGAGAAACATAGACTGGTGCCCCAAGACATAGCGAGTCCTTTCCTGTCCCACATGGGGTTCATGATGTGTCTATTCGCTGGCGGACTTGATCAGAAGCACACCCTTCAGGAACAGACCGCACCCAGACTTACATGTTTTTGTCGACAGACAGAAAGTGGTCATATGAACACTGGGTCACTATAGAGGACTGTGATTTCATTGCCAGTGTTTGGAGGAACTAGAGCCAGCACCCGATCCACAGTTAACCAGGGTAAACCACAGTAAATGGCAGTGCCGGCAGGATGTTCTGGGAAGCTTCTCCGGACTGGTCATCACTGCCACACCGGCTTCTTCCAGTCACTGCTCTTCCCTTTCGGGCTCTGCAATGCCCCAAAACACCTCTCAGGATTTGTCAACCACCCTCCTCTCTCACCTCACTTATTCTACACCAGAAAGTCTCATGGCCCACCACCCCCTCTTCGGACATGCCAATGTGATACCCTGTGGATGTTGCAGAGGACTTCAAGAATGACTATGGACGGAATCAGACATAAGTTCCTCCTTAATTTGTATATCTGGTTGTTTCCTTCCGTCATAATTATGCTAAGAACAACTTATTTTGCCTGAATGCATGCGTTTGTGGCTACGCTTTCACGTCTTTTTACTTCTCTCACAAGATCTGATTTAATGTTTTTATAAAACAGGCCCATTCAACGTGTGGCAAAAATAAATGCTGGTAAAAAAAGCTTTCATCACTTGCCTAACAACAGGCATAGCAACAAGTCCTTTGGGTGCCAGGTGAATTCCACCTCTGGTTCCCATTTAACGGTACCATTAAACCAAATGTATTATTAGGACATACCAATCAGGTAAACACTGATTCCGTTGATAGCTGTTGTGGATGTTTAACGGTACTCAATAACAAAGTTTACCATTATAAAATCTGAAATCAAATTTCTTTATGATTGATCAGATATTTAATACATAAATTATATTATTAAAACATAAAAGCATTACGTTAATCAAAGTTCTAAATTAAATCTTCTAAATTCATGTCTGAGCGGCTATAAAAACACTAATGGATGCAAAGAATATAATTCAGCTGTCATAAGCAGAAACAAATGGATAAGAGGGTTTGGTTTTGTAACTTAGGGAATTCTGTGTGGTGTGTAAATCAGTATCACATTGTACAAATGCGTGCAGTCATCATTTTGCAACTTTATTTTCTTACAATCCAACAGGCCCAGTATGTGACGCTGAACTGATTCCACCTCTCCATAAACTACAAAGGGTTACTCTCCGATCACAACGAGACCTCAAAAACCGTCAACCATGCCAACAGCAGCAACAATACCCATAAAAAACACCTCTTTACAAGGTCAGAATGTGCCGCTACATCCAAACATCTCCCTCAGACCACCAAAAATATCTCAATATTTGTCTTGCCTAGATGAGTTAGTCCTTGACGACCATAAATTGGACAAAATCAAGTTCCTGTTTTGTTACCAGATTTGATCCCACCGACGAGTGACAACAAATGTACTGGGAAGTTGGGTTTTGATTATTCCCCTATCTGTGCGACACTTCCGAATGAAACGTTCAGAACAATAAGGGTCGGAATATTTCTGTCTGTGCGACACTTGTTCATAGAAATAGGTTTTATGCTGTGGAAGATGTCAGCTATCCTGCCACAGCCGATCACTACACGTGACCCATATCATTCACCGTTGCCGAGTTATCACTTTCTCCGTGTCAGTCGTCCTCGTCTCCAGGAATACACGGCTCTAGACAGAGTATGCTGCGCATCAGTTGTCTGGAGCCTCATCGTCGTTACCAAATCGCCGGGAATTCTGACCTTGCACGTCATACCAAAACTCAGTTTTGCCAAGGGACTTCTGCCCCACCTGTAAATAAGCCATTATAAAACAAAGGCACGCATTTCAATTGGATATTCAGTCTGTGACGTAAAACGATTGAAATATTTGACTTTGGGGACGACACCCAAAGGCAGGCTTTTCTGTGGCCAGAGCAACCCATGGGCCAATCACACGCTCTAAATGTGCAAGGGACGCGAGTAAATTATAATTCTGCTTCCTACACCGAACAACCAATTTTCCACGACATAAGTCGGATTTCATCTTTTTAGAGAAGGAAAAATATAAGCCCTTGAATGGGCAGATTTGCCTCCAGTGACAGCGGAATCTGTGGTGTAAGATGCGTCATTAACAGGACGGGATCCCTGGGGCAACCCTTGTTCGATGTCTGGTCTTCACATACACAGAGGCAACCTGAAGCCTAAGCTGTTTTTTTTTAAATGAGAAGCACTGTACCGGAGCTAGCCGGGACTCTTTACAAATCAATTAAAGTACAGAAGCAAAAGAGAAGGAAAGATTTTTAAGATGTAAATTTTTGTTCTGCGCACACACACACACATTTAAAAGCAGGTCCCAGTCCTGATTTAACAGGAGCAGTGTATTACAAGGTGTGAATGTTACAGACATCGGTCGGACACTGCCCTGTCCCCGTTGAACGAGGTCACGCGACGCCTCGTTCCGGCTCCAGATGAAAACGGTCACGCCTGCTGCCACATCAGCGGATCTAACGGTCCATCAACCAACCCCCACCTTCCCTCCCCCTCTTATCTCTGGAAAATATCGAAAATTTGGATTATTTCCCCCACCTCCCCTTCCCAGCTGAGACGTGTTAGTGCATTAATAGTGCAAGGACAACGTTTTACTTCTTCATCCATTTCTTCTCTTCTCATCGCTTCCCCTATATATAGTTGTCGAATGAAGGCTGGTAGGCATTCTTCCTGCAATTAGGGGATAGCGTGACTGGCCATTTTGGCAGACAACATGAAAGCGCCATTGTCTTAGGGAATGCACTCGGGCTACCTTGGATTGGTCCCTGATTCACCCTGCCCGGTCCTCAGTGGTCCCCGTCTCAACCAGGCCACCACATAATTTCATTTAAATATCTCTTTGAAGAAAACGCAAACACACAAACGCGCGCGCGGTCGAGTGCGCACGCACACACACAGACAAATATGCACAGAAACACTTGGAGGATTTTTTATTTTTTTTTATGTAGCCAAGAAAGAAAGAAAGAGGGGAGGAAAGGGCAATCTGTTTCTGATTACAGGCTGGAGCAGATACAGCGGGTGTCTGTGTCTGTGTGTGTGTCAGTGTTTGTGTGTTCATGCGTGGAGGTGTGTATGCGTTTGTGTGTGCGTGTAGTAGATAGCACAGGTGATGTTGTCGGTCTTTCTCAGGATGGGAACCAGTCGGTCCACATTGACGCAAGCTGACACACAACCCCCCCACACCACCCACACCACCCACACACACCCACACACACACACACACACTACTACTCCATGACACGCATCAGCTCCCCTTGTGGTGATGTGGGAAAGAGCTGGATAAAGCAGCCAGATGAAACGGCCCAAAACAGGTTCAGTCCTCTTGGGTCAGAACACAAACACATTCAGTCCTCTCTGGTTTGGTCCTCTCCGGTCAGAACCCACGTTTGGTCCGGTTCAGATCTTGTTCCTTTTCCCCGCACCAGGTTATTGCAGATATTCCGAAAGAAAAGCCCCATTTTTCTTCATCACAAAGACATACCAAAACCTGACTGGTTAACAAGCCATATCCCCTGAATGTCACCCTTTTAGCCTTGGAGCTTGGGAGCATACAGCAGGGAGGCCCCGCAGTCGCAGCCCCTGGTGGGTAGGAAGGCCCCGCAGTCACAGCCCCTGGTGGGTAGGAAGGCCCCGCAGTCACAGCCCCTGGTGGGTAGGAAGGCCCCGCAGTCGCAGCCCCTGGTGGGTAGGAAGGCCCCGCAGTCGCAGCCCCTGGTGGGTAGGAAGGCCCCGCAGTCACAGCCCCTGGTGGGTAGAAAGGCCCCGCAGTCGCAGCCCCTGGTGGGTAGAAAGGCCCCGCAGTCGCAGCCCCTGGTCAGTGGTAGTAGGGGGGTAAGAAGGCCCCAGAACTGCAGCCCCTGGTCGGTGGTGGTGGTGGTGGTGGTGGTGGTGGTGGGGGAATGGGGGCGGGGCAGGTCACAAGCCCTCAGGATAGCAGCGTCTGCACCTGCTGGGGAGTCCTGTGGAGCACGCTCTCTGGCTCCTTGTAGCCGTTAGCTGGACTGGTCACAGCCCTGTACACCTCCCCATAGGCCCCACACACCAGCTCTGTAGACTGGCGGAAAATCTTCTCCCTTTGTGTGGGGGCACACAAACAGCAGCATTGTTGTAGAGGGAGGGGTGACTTGGAAACAGCCACAGCACTTAGTCAAAATTAACACATTCAGAGGTGTACCCAAACCCAGGAGATGCTAGGCTTCTTGGATTAAATCAAACTATGACAGACCAGAGAAACGTTTTATGACAGTCTTAAGCAAGACTAAAGTAAGAAATTAGTTTGATATTTATATGCTTTATATATAAATATATACATATATACTTTATAGTGCCACTTTTCTGAAAGCCACTAGGACTAAGCTTGTAGGGGGGAAAAAATGTTTTTTAACAAAAGCCTATAGTGTGGGACAAAAGCCTCACTACAGATTGTAAATGGTCACATGGCGTGGAGGTCAACGTCCATCCGTAAGACTGTTAGCAGACTTGCAGAATCCGGAGAGGGCCAACCCCACCCCCAGCCACTCATTACCTCACACGGATCTATAAGAATACCCTCAATGCATTAGCGGAGGACTGGAAACATGATTCATAGTAGCACAGGGGAGGCTTTTCAGCTCCATTTAAATGCTTGCTACCTCGGTTTTCCAACCTTCTGGGACGGGCAGGGATTTCTATAGCAACGGTCAACGAGGAAGACACCACCTTCCCTGTGCCCATTGGGACCGGCTGTGACCAGGACTGGTGAAACCTGGACTAGGAGTCATGCCTCCTCCACCCTCACCAGCCACGAGAGGTTCAGATTGGCAATTTTTCCGGTACACACCATTGCGGCCATTTATTTTTTTATTGAAAAAATTTAAAATACGTTCTGTACCTCCTTTAAATGTATAATTTTTTTAACATTACTTTTCCCCATTTTATAGTTTTCTGAAAAAAGCAGCATGTATCTTTTTTGATCGTAAAAGTAATTGATCCGATTATATAAAAAAATATGCTCACTCAGTTTGGAGCAGAGTGTTGACAGTCTATGTGGCAGAAACTCCACTGATTCCTCAACCAATCCCCAGTCTTAATTTCTGCCAGACAATAACTGGTAGACTTGCAGCACCACCTAGAGGCACAGTTCCAGTAGTTTTTACTGTGACAGGAGGAATTTCCCCCAGGCTTAAAAAAGTAACAAATCAAAAAGTGTGGATTTTAAAGAGCCTGACAGCAGAGGACCCAAATGGAAGCAGACAGCAGCAACCGCATTGCGCAGAAAAATAAAACGGCAAAGGAGAAACACAGATGTCGTCTTTGAAAACAAACGTGGCTCGTTAGCTCGTGGCTCGGCCACATCAAGCGTTTAAACAGCCCACTGGTTGGCCCTCCCCGTCCTGCTGTCTGTTGTGGCGCCCGAGCCCCTCCACTGTCCGGCCAACACCTTTGACCCCCACAGAATCGGCGTTCGCAGCCCGGGGCTGCTGTCTGCAGGCTTTCGTTGTGAGCCATGGCTCGGACGGCCCCATCCCGCGGGATGTGAGGCAGGCCAATGAGGGGCTGGGAGATCCAACATCCTGCCGGAAGCCTGACAGGGTTGAAGACAAGTTCACCCGAGGTATTTTAGGCACAGCTCACGAGCCTGAAACCAGCAGGCCGGCTACCGTGGTTGTTTTTTGTTTTGCTGTTGTAGGTAAAGAGCCCAATGCGGAGATGACAGTCATCTCTGACGTACGTGCGTGCGTGACCATGTGAGTTTGTGTGACCGTGTATCTGTGTGTGTGTGTGTGTGTGTGTGTGTGTGCACGTGTGATGGCGGGTGCGTGCACGACCGTGTGACCATGTGAGTTT
>JAOVYW010011368.1:0-10993 GCA_025775045.1 Hiodon tergisus | reverse complement strand
TCTATAATCCCATCATACCCCAACCCATGCAGCAGTACTCTATAATCCCATCATACCCCAACCCATGCAGCAGTACTATATAATCCCATCACCCCACAAACCGCTCTGTAGTCTACACTCCTATTACAAGCAGCCCCACTCGTGCTCTCTGTGGGTCCCTTTCTAACGCCAATTTGGGGACACTGTTACCTCAGTGACGGGGTTATCACGAGCTCCTCGCAGTGTTGCCATCTCCTCGCTGGACAGCTGGAATTTGGACAGAAACACCTGGGCCACCTGCGCACGAACCTCCAACCGGTGACTGGGAGAAGAAACAGTGTTTTTCTGAAGAGTGATTTTCCTGGTAAAACCACACCCTACACGCAAGTCAAAACCAAAACTCATCCTGTGCAAAGCAGCCTGCACTATCCTCAAAGAGCCAAACAGTCTGAAATCGCTGAGGCGGCTAAGTAAATCAGACACACATTTACAGCTCTTCACACCCAGTGGGTCGGGCTGCTCCACAGAATGAGGAGGTCTGTCTGTCTATGCTGTCTGCGTGGGCTTTGCTATGTAAAACATTCACCAGTACCATCCAGCAAATTGTGTTAACTTAATAAAATTGAAATGAAAATGATGCCACCCTCTTTTCTCCCAATGTGTTAAAGACTGCGGGAACCAGGGAGGTGTTGGCATGATGAAATTAGGCACTGCTATTAGGGGATGTGTATCCTACATCCTACGGCGGGGGTGGGGTACTTATAAAATAAAAAAAATTGTAATATGTTTGGTTCTGTGTCCCCTTCAGCAACACTTTTAGCCCAAAGTGCCACTACAGTGATCTGAGATCTGAGCGAGGGAGGAAAGACACATTGAGGTCAGGAGAAGGGATGAAAAAAGGGAAAACTGTGTGAATCAGCGAGTAAACTGTACTTCCAGCTTCTTCCATTTAATCATCACGGTTTCCATGGAAACTTCCCTCCTCACAGCCTTGGTGAAGATCCTGGGGAAGGTCTCAATCTCTCTCTCCCTCACGCCTCACTCTTCCTTTCTCTATTCATCTCCCCATCTCCACCTCCAGTACAACCTCAGCACAGACCACTATGTGTTCTGCTCCAGGCTGTCAATTCCATTGTGTTGCAGGCCCTAAATTCACCATTTTGTTGTATCCTAGGGCAATGACTCTCTCCCACTAACAGAACAGAAGAATGAAAATGGTGCTGCTGATAAAACAAGCTTTGGACCTGTAGCCAGTAGGTTCTAGGTTCCAATCCCAGGAGGTTTGGAACCTGGTTTTGAGTTCTTGAGAGAGGAATCCACCCTAAATAGCTTTGGTCAATATTGGGGACTACGGCAACCCTTACCCTGACCTTCCCAAACACCCTTGCTACAGTGAGATACAGTCCCATGGTGGACACCCCAATCACTACCACATAACATGTGGTCACAAAAACGCTTTTACTGCCCCTTCCTCCCTAATCTTAGTCGCTCGTTCATTTCCACCCTCTATTTGGTCGTCACCTTCAAGCCACGAAGATTGCAGAAATTGCCATTAGAAGCGTGGAAGCACCAAGTGTCCATCACAGCCATCAGCCAAGCCCTACCCCACTCAAGTGTCACCACGGAAACAGCAGAAAGCCACATTCATTTCTCCAGCGGAACATTTCTGTAACATTCCACCAACGGTTCCGCTCACCCCAACCATGGTTCTGTGTTCTCTCCACTCCCAACACTCACCTCACGACTACGGCTCACCCGGGATAGTAGCCCCACCTTTTTTTTTTTACCCATTTAAAGGCGACTGCATACTAAACACAACAAGCAAATGGAAACTGTCCTCTCCTATCCAGTAGAGAAGATCTTCAAGGGTTTGCTCAGTAATTATTCAAAAATCCTCTTGCACATTAACATTCCCTTGCAGGCTATACAGTTCCTTTATCGTTGGCTCTCAAACCACGAAAAACGTTTCAGTGGTTTTACACTATAATTCATTCCAAAAGCCGACGGCAACTAAATTAAATTGTCAAGCTCAGCATGTTTTTTTTTGTTCCCCGAGTCTCTAACTACTAAATGAATGAAAATATATGGAGCAGCATGTTTGGAAATGCACAAATCATCTGCAGTGCATCCGGTTGTCATTGAGGGTTTATATATTAAAGATTCCAATCTCATCAAGTCTCGATATGTCTCTGTAAAGAACGCACTGCTTATTTTTATCTTCAAAAAGAGCTGTTTGGGCACAGGCAAGAAAAACTGTATTGTGATGTTAGGCATCCAGACACCACTCCTAGAAAGGTGATTGCGGTCGACTAAGTGGACCGTATTTCATTTTCCACGACCATCACTGTGCTTCACTGAAGGTGAAAGATGATATGGGGAGACTGGATCAGATCTCACTGGGGCACCAAGAGGGAAAACGCATTCAGGCACACAGCCTGAGGAAGCGTGGAGCAGGCAGCAGCATCCTATCAATGTGAAGCAGTATTCTCCTCCTGTTCAACATGTCACTGTGCCAGTTCATCACCATGACCGCGCATGAGCCTAGCTATGGTTAAAGATCTAAAAAGTTCTTATTCGATAGCTTTGTCATTTCTCAGTCGTTGTGATTCAAAACTCACATCCATCTATAAAGGTCCACCGATTTGCTCAGCAGTTTCTCTCCTTTTGCAGAAACGCAACACACAAGAATAGGCCTAAACCATCCCGTTAGGTAGTTTTACCCGGTGCAAATGTCACCTGTACTGAAACTCCAACTCTAACAGTAGAGTTTTATTTTGATAAACAGTATCGACACCGGAAAATCTAAATTTTGCCAAAACAAGGCACACACTGAAACAGCATTTGTTCGTCAATTCCTCACAAATATTTCTTGCAATATAAATTAAGTATAAAATATGTGATCTACAAGTCACTCGAGATGAGAACATTTATAAGGGGATTAATGATTGACTGATTTCCCACAGATGGAAATTATGATTAAGTAAATAAACACACACTTTTAAAAAATACCCAAGTCAGCATCAACCAACTTTCTCTCTCACAGCCTCGAGCCAAGAAGCAGAACTCACTTCTCTCCCTGCAACTTGTTGGTCTTCACGATCAAGTCCTGCGTCTGCTCTTTGGCTGCCTGTGTGACAAAGTCGAACCGCCGTTAGCACAGGAGAGGCAGCACAGCCAGCGAAAGTGGCAATGGACACCATGGAGAAATTAAAAGTTTGTACATTGCACAGTAGGAGGTGCTGTTTTCCTAAACACCAATGTCTGACTTTCACAGTCTGTTTGCTGATTACATTGGCCTTGAAATTCCCCCACAGATGTGCAGTGAGCACTTGAATGCACTATGTCTTGCATGCATCCTCCAGGTGAGTAAAGACAATATATACAGCAGTTATTTGTAAATGAAGCAGAAAGGTTATTATGGTCATTTACCATCATTTTGCTACTTAAATCCCAGAAAACTCCATCTTAAATACAGAAGATAGAGGACATGCTCCCACATTGACAAAAATAGCAATTTACCTTTAACCTATCCGTCATCTCTTCACAACAGGTGCTCATGGCTTGAACATCCTCGTGCACACTCTCAAGCTCCTAGTGGGTACAAATGGAAAGCAATACTGAAATGATAGGTAATGTTTAACGGGAAGTTTAAAAGTCTATAACGACAGTTTTTTTATTTATCAGTACTTAACACGCGCAATGTTTTAGGGTACCATGTGTAGGGTACCTCCTTAACGCCTTTGAATATCCGCACGAACTCCTCGTTGATGGACAGGCTACGTCTCTCGATGTCCCCGCGAAGGTTTCTCCGTGTCCGAAGAGTGTTCTCGGCGAAGAATGCCGATAGTGCTTTCAATGCTTCCAACATCTCCTAAAGAAAATATGAAATACAGTAACATTAATCATGATCATATTTTACAATATGCTTCCCGGTTGTCTTGTCTACAAATCACTTCGCTGAAAAATTACTATCAATATTCAGCTAAGAATTAGTTAACTTTTATTTTTATTAATGTTATCTAGACGTGCTGTCTAAACAGCAAGTCAATCTTTGACAAAAACTGATAATGGCAGAACTGTTTTATTTACCAGCTAGCAGTGCAGTGAGGACATTCAGTCAACGTATTAAAATGTGTTTTTTACCAACTGTACAGTATGCATTGTTTACATAATGATTTCATAATTAACTGGACGGAAAGCTAGCTAGCATGCTGCTAGCAGTGCCGTTAAATAAAGTCACACCAACCTTGTCATTGTCCAGTCTGGTTTCCAGGATCTTATTGAGTTTCCTGGAAAGTGGATTATTTGCTTGAGGAGTTGCATTCCCGCTGTTGTGAACTATATTAGGTGTCTCTGATGAAACTTCTGTTTTACTGTCAGCCATCATAGCGTTTAACCACGTCAGACAAACCAGGAAATTATCGTTCCCGGCTCAAACATATGTCCGTATGGAAACATAACTATAAAGAGTTCCGTGTAAAGATCTATTGTCCTACCATGAATATTCCAATTACGGTCGCATGCATTACTTATAACCTCTAACCCTAAACGTGATCTATCTTCGAGATTATTATATTTGCTTTCCACGTTACTGTTATCGCCGCTGATTTTCTAAAATGTCCCTATCCAAATTTCGTATTTGATCGAGGTTGTTTATACGCGTTTTTTAAAATGATATTTCAGTTGTTTTAATAATAATAGATCAGTACTAAAGTGTGTTTCACGAATTTATCTTCAACATATAATCGGGTGCTACGAAAGCCCACTTTTGTTCTTTTGTTTTAACATCATATTAAAGCCCTCGAACAGTGCAGAGGGCTAAATGTTAGTCAATCGAGTTCGAGTCTATGACATTGACAACAGAATCATCAAAATATAGTTTCAACGGCTAAATTGCAGAGAACTAAAAGCAGCGTGCTAATGTTCGGTTGATCCCATAGTTAGTATGTTGCGCCAAAACTCCGACACCGCAGGCTCTGCCAGTTCGTTGTAATTGACTTAAGGTTCGAGACGACGAGAAAACAATCCACGATGTCCATTGGTTCCACTTGTTTTATTTGGGGCGTGCGGCTTGAGCGTGTCCTGTAGGTAAAGCTTGATGCTTTCAAACCTGTCTCCCTTGCCCTGGCGCTGAGTGCCACTGTAACTCTATAACGGACGCACGAGCGACAACCACGCTCCATGGTGTCTTTTAAAGTATCGAAGGAAGGAAATATTTAGGTCAAAGCTTTTTTATATATATATCAACAATACAGTATTGATTTTTTGTAGTGATTCATCTAAACAAAATAATCACAAAATGTTATTTTACACTATGTCTGAAAGAAATCAATGAATAAGTTTAAAGGGCAAGTGGTGGATTTGTCGTGAATTCCGGTTAACGCGTTGTCTTAAATGATGATGTTTCGCTGATGCCCCGCATCTCATTCACAGTTAATTGATAGCTTTGCAGCACACGCTAATTATTTGTATTATGAAGGTATGGTTATTCTGAACCATGGTTCAGGTAGATCATTAGATACTCAAAAAAAAGGTAGTTTTGTTTATCAAAAATCAATAAATCAAACAGGCGATTTAGACATTAATTGAGACTCACATTAAAACGTTGGCCATGAAAATAAAAGTACACACTGACGAGTGTAGTCAATAAGAGTAGTTATAAATCCTGTTATATGATCCTGTATTTCTCCGAATGACAATTGGACCTGGAAAACTAAGGATCTGGTCATAGATTGCTACAATGTCAATGCACGGCTTGTTATTTCTCTTCCTGTAGAGACATGAATAATTCATAGCCACATTAGATACATTACTCTCCACTTTACCCCCCCCCCCCCTCTCTCTCTCTCTCTCTCTCTCTCTCTCTCTCTCTCTCTCTCTCTCTCTCTCTTTCTTTCTTTCTTTTTCTCTCTACATCTCCACAGACGCCACCCTCCTCTCTTCTCGGCGCGCTTATCTGAGATAACGCAGTTTTCCAGTGGCCGTAACTAAGTGCCGGGTTCGCTCGTGGTAAGATGGAATTTCAGAAAGATGTGACAAGACAAGAGTGCGTCTTTATTCTGAAATCACGTCTGTAAAGCAGCTGGTCGACCACTGCGGTCACAAACACACATGCTGCCCGATGCGTTAAGTAGGTTGGCCGCTGTGGGTAAACAGATAACGAAGGGACCGATGAGCCACAATTTTGGAGACAAAAAAGGTTGTGAACGCTCACACACGAACTTGGATACAAGAAGTACACACCATCTAAAACAAAAACGTGTGAATGATTAGATAAGGTAATGCAACCTTTCTTAAGAATTGGTAAGCTTTTATTTTTATTTTTTTAAAGTGACCACGTAAGTCTAGCCTTTTAAAAGTAAATAGTTATGTCTGTATCTGAAGTGACTGCTCAGAATGTCATCTTAATTTGTACGGTTGTTGTTAACGTTCGTATGCTGTGCAACTGATTTGGTTGAGAAAGTGCCGTATTGAGCAAAAACATGATTTTAAATGTTATTATATTCGTTGTAGGTCTCTATAGCTTTCGAGAACTAGCGCTGTGTTACCATTATTGATTAGCTAAGTCTGAAAAGTTTTTGTACATCGTTTTCGGACTTGCTTGGCTTACGTATCGTTTTTTAATTATTATTATTTAAAGCTTGTCGTGTGCTTTTGTGACATTGTTTGGGCTGTATATTTTAAGAACTTCAGAGAGAAAAAGGGTGCGTGCTTTTTGTTTGACGTGTGTCTGCGTGCGCGTTTGTCCCGGAGGGGACACAGACCACAACGCGAAGTCCAGCCCCTGGGTGGAGAGAAAGAATGGATTGACAGTCACCTCGTGCATGTGTCACGTAGCCACTGTTTAGTTGTAACCGTAACACTCATAAACCCGCGGAATGTTCTTAGCTCGCAGCTTTCACTCCTTCGCAGTTCCATTTTACCATAGATCGGATCCAAACTGACAGTTATCCCGATATGTAAGAGCCTAGTTTTTGAAAAGTGTTCTCACGTTACCGTGAATACTTGTTTTTTCATTAAGTCTAGCGCATTGGGGGATTTTAAAAGTATGTATTTCTTCTAATAGTTTTATCCGCGTAAACCCAAGGATTGATTTAACGCAGCCGTAAGTGTTGTGCTATTTTATTACTCTCCTGTTCATGTCTCCTCAAAACGCTTCGGCATACTTATATAATATTAAGGAAATGTCATGCAGGCTCTGTAAAACATCTTATTTTGGCATTTCTCTACCATAGGCTGATACCCATGACAATGTCGGTGATTTTAATGGGTTTTATGTTTTTCGGTAATAGAATATTGCGTTAAGTGTAACATGACTACCTGTCTAGCCGAGTTTGAGTTGGCTTGACGAGGAAGGGAACGATTGTGGTATTCAGTTAACTGGTATTCTAATAACTATCAGATACTTCCCATGCCATCGAAAAGCAACATGATCGTGTTACAGTAAATTTTTTTTATCGATTTTATATTTTTGCATAGTTCTGAAGATCCGTGTTTGTCGTTTAAAACTAGTTTTTCTTGTTTGTTTTTTCATGATTGATGCGCGTCTCTATTCACTGTCCAGGCAGACAACGTTTGCTCAACATTAACGAACCTTCTCCTTTCCACAGAAATAGGTATTCAGTGAAAGTGGGCGGAGACCATCAGTTGATTTAGAGGTGCTGCTGGTAAATTATCCAAGCTACGCGATCGGACATAAGAAACAACAGGAGCACAGTCTGAAGCTTGCGACTGTTGGAGCCACCATGGCGTCCAGTTTGACGGGCGCGGGCATGGTGTGGGCGGTGCTGTCCCTGCTGAGTGCGGCGGCCTCCTGCGTTGGCTTCTTCATGCCATACTGGCTGCTGGGCTCCCAGATGGACAAGCCGGTGTCCTTCGGCACCTTCCGGCGCTGCTCATATCCGGTACGGGACGAAGCCCGGCAGGCCACGGTGATGCTGGAGCAGTGCGGTCGCTACGCCTCCTTCGGGAGCATCCCCAGCCCGGAGTGGCGAGCCTGTGCGGTGGTGGTGGGCGTGGGCGGCGGCCTACTTCTGCTGGTGGCCCTCACCGGCCTCATGGGCTGCTGCGTCTCCGATCTCATCTCCCGCACCATCGGGCGCGTGGCCGGCAGCATCCAGTTCGTCGGGGGTGAGTCCCGCTTCCATTCTGCGTACCTTCTCGACTGATTCGGGATGACTGGGTCAAGGTTTCACACCCCGACCCTGACCCTAACCCCCTAGCCCCACTCCCCTCTCTCGCTTCGCACTGTTTCCTCCTTCATTGCCAATCTCAGCTTTGCATCTTAAGTGGGCTTTCTTTGCTGACTATCTCACTCCTTCCCCTCCCCTCCCCTCCCCCACCTCGCTATCTACAGAATCAGATATTGCCCTGCAAAGAGCCTGCAGAGTATTCAATGTTTGAGGTTCCCAACACCGCCTTACCAGCCTTGCCTCCCCTGGCGGCAGAGAGTAGCCCTCCTCCACAGGCAGCATGAGCTGGTCTCACAGCTTAGAGAAACAGGACCCGTGTGAGTTGGTTTCGGACGGGTTCCAGCCCTGTGGCTCTGTGCCGGTTTGACAGGCGGTGGCGGGCTCGAGCTGAAACGCACTGTGGTTCACCGCTCTGCCGTTAGCCAGTCACAGCACAGTCGGTGGAGCTAAAGCCAAAGCTGACGGCACACTTCTCTGTTAAGTTGCTGCCGCGCTCCTTGGATCGACAGTGTATCTACAGTGTCTTTGAGGGCTTGTTGTGTTATGGGTGTGTGAGAATGCGGTTGATGACAGTTTGGTGATTTTGTGCGTGGAATTACTTCCTAATGTACATGGGGCATACATCATTAAAATGTACGAAACAAATTAGTGAAGGAGAGAGACACATGCCTGGCTACTCTACAACTCTGGTTCTTTCTTTTTGCTTTAGTCATTGTTCCCTGTCACAATCTTGTGAAGAGGGAGAGGATGGGGGAAGCGTCAGAAAGACAAAAGAGACTCTCTTTTTCACACGTCGAAACAACCACACATACACACGCACACGCGCGTGGTGTTAGGCCTTAATGGCCGGGCACAGCGGCTGCTCCTCACGCGTTGCGTGCGGATTTCTTTCCTGCACTTATGCTCTGTAAAACGGGAGCCAAAGAGAAAGGAAACGAGTGGAGGGGGATGTGAAAATAATTGAGAATAAAAGAAAACCTGGTGAACGTAGAGAGGTTTACAGACTGGAATAGTATTATAGAGAGTGATAAAAACTAAAAAGACAAGCAGGGGAGGTGTAGGGGAGTAGTGTCAACTGTCCTTTGGAAGTTTGCAGATGTGAGAGAGACGGGAACTGGAGAAAGAGTGAGAGAGCAAAGGGAACGGGGAGAGTCCCATGTTCAGTTGTCTGAGGGCTGGCGAGCCGGGCCATTGTGCTTCCAAACCCCCCTTTGTTGGGCTATTATGAGGAGTGTCTGGCTCAGGGAGGCCCTGGAACCAGTGGAGCTCCCAGGAACAAGAGCAACTCCCCATTTCCTCCCCGTCCATTCATCTCTCGCTCTCTCTTCTTTCTAAAGTGCAGATAATTTAGATCTCCCTTTTGTACAGGGGGAAACAATTGCTTGATTAAATGAAAACCGATTAAAAGAGACCTTTGTTCAGACAAAATGAGGCCCTCTGGCAGCCCTGTGACAGTGTTTCTCCTAGGTTTAGGCTGCCATCTTGGGCGCCAACACCATTGTCACTATTGTCTTCCTGCTCATTTTCAAACCAATCAGTGGAGTGTAATATGAATCTAGCACCCATCACCAAAGGACGCAGTTGCTGATGAGACACGACTGGGTTTGTGTGCAGGAGTTGTACATGAATTGGGTGAGGCTCTGGGTGTGGCTCTTGGTGATGATGTCATAGTGTCACTTGTTAAAAGCATGGACGCTGGAGGTACACCCCTCTCCCCTCTCCCCCTCCCCCTCCCCCCGTGGTTTATTTTTTCCCTGTGAAGGCGTCAGTTTGCACCTTTGGAGTCAACAGAAATGGGATCAGAGATAAATTGGTTAAATCCCCTATACAGTTAATCCGACTAATGGGTTAAATGTGTCATTAAGATCCCTAATTTGGGGGAGGGGTCCTCTAAGTGAATGCCGGGTGTTTAACCTTCTCAGCCACAGTGGGCTGTAGAAGTGCTGGCTAGGCTTTGACTGCTCTCGACTCTTATGGGGGTGGGGGCAGGCATTGAAGGGGTATCATTGTCACCTTTCAAGATTAGCTCCCCATGCAGGAGCTCTCCCTCCGCATTCAGAAATTGAAATTCTCTCGTTTCTCACCGGCTGGGATTCCCGCTCCCCTGGTGGATTGGCTTCACTTAAACCTGTCTGTAACTTTGACACACTGACCTTCGGACCCCAGACAGGAAGTGACTCGAGCACCGCTGGGGGCGTATTGGGGTGATCCCTCTATATATCCCCTGGGGTCAGGGGGCTTTTGATAATAAAGTTCTGCAGATGCTCTGCTGAACTGAGCTCTTGACATTTCTCATTAAACCAATTTTAAAAGGCCTTTGATTTCTGATTGTATTTCATTCGGCACCACGTGTTTGCTATAGAGATAAGGCTTTTCGGGGTTTCAGTATTTTGATGCAGGCTGTGCAAGCCAATGGAGGGAAAGCTTTTTGCCCCCACCCCCTCACCCGAAATCAACTGGCTCAGTTCCCCTGTTGATCTCATTAATCTCAAGTAAATTTCAGTATAGTATATATATATGTCTTCATTATATGTACACCATATGTCCTCCATGCATATCTCTCTCTCTGTTTACTATTACGGTGTCGCTCTTATTTCCATTTGCATTAACAGATGCTTAGTAGCCTATCAGCGGCCTCTCTACCTTGGTTCCTTTTTTCCTCTCCACCTTTCTTCTTCTCTACCTTGGTTCCTTTTCTTCCACTCCATCTTGGTTCCTTTTCTTCCACTCCACCTTTCTTCTTCTCCACCTTGGTTCCTTTTCTTCCACTCCACCTTGGTTCCTTTTCTTCCTCTCCACTCCACCTTGGTTCCTTTTCTTCC
>JAOVYW010011349.1:18020-30533 GCA_025775045.1 Hiodon tergisus | reverse complement strand
AGTCTTTTTATTTATTTATATATTCCTCTCTCTTTTTATAAAAATAAAAAGAGAGAGAGAGAGAGAGAGAGAGAGAGTCAAAAGTCAAAAGTAAAAAAAAAGTAAGTAAAAGCGTGTAGGCTATAGGAAGATCAGAGTGCCCTCCCTAAAACACAGCAGACCAGCACGAGAGAGATGTTGGGGGAATTATTCTCTGGTAAGAAAACAGAGCTCATCAAATCAATACAACCCATAAAAAAGGAGACATAAAGTGAAAATAAGCAAAAAAAATAAGCAAAACTATCAAAATTACATCTACACGTGTGCAATACAGCAGTCTGCAGCCCTTGGCCTCAGTTCACATTCAGTTAAAGTGTTAACATTGAAGTTAAATTCACTAAGACACTAAAGATGACACTAAAAATCCCTGATTCAAATTTGGCTCATGGAAAGTAAAAGTTCAGGGTCCGCTCAAAATTCTGCAAAATTGGATAAACATTTGTATCTGCATCCTGCAAATACAAAGGAAAAATCCAAAACAATGCATGCAGGGCTGAATTAATACCCACTATTGATTATTATCATCCAAAGAAGAGCTATTACATTTTGGCTCCATCTAAACAACAGTAACTCAAACTCTTACCACCATAAAGCCCTGAAATTCCAGGAGCAGAGCCCAGAGAAGATTTGATTGTGCATGTCTTTAAGATGTTAACTTGTTCTGCGTAAAAGATGGCAGTTTTTGTCAATGCTTTGGCAATACTACACATCGCCCTTTCAAAGTCATGGAGACTGGGGCAGAAGGGGAATTTGTTTTAGTATTTTCACCTTGGATTTCCTCTGCCATTTCCAGAGCATTTTTACTGCAACAGTCGCTTGTAGTCTTGGCACTTCCTTATGTATGGAGACATACCACAACCCACCCCACACACAAAACACAAACCGGACGTGACACTGCACACAGCAAAGCTCCCACCTCATATAATGCAGTTTTTTAAAATATTATACAAACCAGCAGAATTATTGATAATAAAAAAAAAACGACATGCAATATTTCATGCAGCGTTCCTATATTTTTCTTTGTGAGGCAGTGGTTGTGACAATGACCCAGTGCCCCAGAATAGGGCCTTGGAGGACCGCTAATCGCACCTGTGGTCATCTGGCCAATTTGTCAGCCGCCATCCATCAACAATCCCCATGCTCAGGCCCACAAAGATGCACATCCACAAAACCTCTTCAGCTGTGCGACCTTGCCAGCATCAAGGGTGTCGCCGATTCCGTCTCTATATCTTCCTTCTGCTCCGCACGACACAATTCTGGTTCTGCTCAACCAGCATTAGCAGTAAGTAACTGTGATCTTGCTCGTGGCTAGGTTGACAACAGACTAAGGCAAGACAGAATTTTCATAAGTTACATAATCAGGCAGAGGTTTATTAAATTCTCCGCAACTCCTTATTCGCCTGAAGTTCAGTCAGTGTGAGGGAAAACGTGGAACGGACTCTCGCGTGCTCAGAACGAAGCTTTTTTTTGTTTTCAAAGAACCAGCAGGTGGCCCACGTTTATGCTTGAAAATAACTAAGGCTGCCTTTCCCCCTTTATCAACAAGAGAGGCACTCATCCAGCCTGTCCTCACTTCCACCGGTTAAGAGACCAAGCTAAATGATTCTGGCTTTCACTTCAGTGGCAGATTTTCCGCCTGATGCCAAGATCGTTTTCCGGGCACTTTTCTTCCTCCGGGATTGAGTGAGTCAGGTTAGGTCTGTACAAGGCAGCACCCAGGGGGGGGTCTTGGGGTCAGCCACTCAATTATACTCTAGCAAGCCAGGAGGAGCCAGGAGAGTGCAGCATACAGGTGACTTGCCCTTTCTAGTTTATCTTCCCATTTGCACTCCATTCAGTCCATTGTCTCCATTATCAGTGCAAAACTGCTACAACCCAGTCCAACGACCCCAATGACTCCCATTTTAAAGCAGCTGTACACCAAAAGCCCATGTGCTTTTCTCTGTGAGACGTTGAAGAACAGCAGTGTAATGGTGTTGGTTATTGAGCCTATAATGAAAGCCATTACTTCAGTATTAGCGTATTGAGCAGAAAAATTTATGTTATGTTTATGTTATGTTATCTAGTTTATACTCTGAGGAAAAAGTGAAATGTAATATAAAACATAACTCTATAAAATAAAAAGAAGTCTATTGAGGTGCACATTGAGGTGTTCAGTAAACTTTATAATATTTTAATTTAGCATTTGTATTCTTGAAGAGAAAACAGGGTTTTTTCCCCATTTATTATGTTGACTGACACTGGTGGGCATCTGATTCAGAAAATGGCTGTCTGACAGGAGAGAACCTGTTTATCTCAAAGGAGATGATGACAGTTATTATTATTTCAATTATTTGAAAACTGGTCATTTTGAAAAGGTAACAGACATGAACGCATGATCACCCATCAGAACACATATTTCTTGTCTAACAGCCCCAGCAAAAAGATTTTTTTATCTGTGAGAGACAGTCTAACTACTGATATGTAAACACTGAGCATTCTCAGGAAAATTTAAATTCTTCTGCATTTTATTATTACACACAGGAGTTAAACAAACGGGTAAATGCCTTCACTCCGAGCAGCAGTGTACAATTGAGATCGGCCGCGGTTTAGGCCGAACCAAGAGCCTAACCAGGGGACAAGCCGGTGGCTGCAAGTTATTCTACATCCTGTTAAATTTGCCCTGAACAAACACGCTGCTCTAAACCGCTCCAGGGTGAGAAATGGCCAGTTTCAGAAAGCTGTCACTGGGTGCTTTTTATGGGCTGTTAGGTAGCATTGACAGCAGAGGAGGCTTGGTATGGACACTTCTCAACAAGAGACAGATTGGATACAATTGGAGAGGTTAGCCCTTTCCACTGCCGTGTCCACTCTCCCTTAAATCTTCCGAATCTTGACTCCCAGACCAATAGCTGTGATTTATTTTGAAGGAGATCGATCCCCTGCTGCCTGTCCACCATATAGCTTTGGAGCGGCGTTTCACCTATCAACACAGTGCTGGGTTTAACGAAAGAGCATGATCTCATCAAATACAACCCCACTGTTAAGTCCCTCCATCTACCTTCTACCTCTCTCTCTCTCTCTCTCTCTCTCTCTGTCCCTGCCAATTGTACCAGCCCTGCTGTGCCCTTGATCCACTGGAACAGCGTGTGACATTCATCTCCAATTTTCATCCTGATTCCTCTTCCAGATCGAAACATGCTCCCTTTATCACCTCCTGGAAGGACAATTTGTCACGGTCAGCCACAAAATTTCAAAACTGGCAAAGCTCTTTGCCTTTCAATCACTACACACTGTTACACAAATGACTGTGGAAGGAAGACGTATGAAGGTTTCAAGCCGAGTTCATTGGGAGACCTGCATGGCAGAATAGAAATATAGTTCTGGACTGGCTTGTGAGCACAGTCCAGATCACTAGCAACCATACAGCCGCAGCACAGCGGATCCATGACCAGGCACTCAAGGGAACACGAAGCACCGAAGATTTAGAAGGTTAAGATTAATTTTGACGTCTGTCGATTGTGACCAGGACGGCAGTGGGGCAGCTCACAATCGGCAGAGCACTGCCACCTTCTCTCAGCTTGGCGCTAATGAGTGTCTCCTACTGGCTTTCCAGGATCCTGAGGACCAGGCAGTGTTGTTGAGAGGGTCATGCCTCTCCTCTGATTACCACTGAACCTCTCGGGCGTACTCCAAGTGGGAGGGAGAATACTCACTCTGCCATGCAGCTGATAATTATCCAGCATACTGATATTCTATTTTGAATGGGAAATAATTTAATCTTGATATGACCTCCTGCATTTATAATTGATTACAGAATTTGATAATTGTCGATAAGCAAGTCCAAGTCTTTGTGGCTCAAGGGATTCTTAAGGAGAGTTGTAGTCCCAGGAGGTCACCACTTGCAATCGCAGTGTGTGCTTTTTCTGCCATTATAGGAATCTAAACCAAGTGAAGAGCAAGAATATATTTCCATTCCCACATATGGAGGGGTTCCTTGACTCACTGGGAAACACACAACAAAGCACTGCTGTCACTACACCATTTGGAATGTTCGAGTATACCTGGGTGCCTTTTGGGCTATGCAATGCACCAGCCACCTTCTGGGGCCTTCCAGCCAGTTGAGACAGTATGGATTGAAGCTAAAATCAAGTAAATGTTCACTGCTTGAAAAAAGGAGTAATATGGGTGGGGTGGGGATACTTTTAAGCAGTCAGAAGAGTGGTTTTGTTTCTCTAAATGTAGTAAAAGTTGGGAGCAGTAGAAGGTCAGTCACTGCGCTCTCAGGAAACAGCTGACAGCAACCGTGGGTTACTTTTAGAGGGTGAGGGCATACTTAGCCTATCATCCAGGTGAGAATTCCCCCAAAGAACTGGTATCCTATCTTTTGAATGGGAATGACTTTCATTTTGATACAGACTCTTGAATTTATACTTGGCTATGGTTTGATAGTTTCTCATTTTATTGCGCATACCATTTTTATATTAGGCTTTGACACAGATCTGTCTGTGTTCATATGGAATCATTGAGTGTTATAATTCCACTATTAGAGTGGTGAGGAGACTACAGTTTTGTCAAAATTGCAGATATTATTATTTTCTTTTACTGAACCTAGGAAGAATGCAAAGGTGAAAATGAGACTTGAAAATTACTTTTTGTGAATACTGATAAATGAATTAAAATGTTAAAATATTACAAAAGAGAAACATATTAAATTGGGAATACAGTGAATGTATTACTATTTTGCATTAAATATTGTCTTCTGTCTAGAGAGAAACCTTCTCAGGATAGACTCACACGTACTTATCATTACAGGTACGGAGATGAATATGGTGCAAACGGGAACCAAAATCCTATCATCATCTAGTCTAGAGTATTCAGTATATCAGCAGACACTGTCATTTAATAATTAATGATTACATGCAAATCCCAATTCACAACACAGTGAAAAAAGACAACTCTGTTACTAGATGTATTATGTCATATTTCATTCAGACCATGTACAAATAGACGCCTGAACTGACACATTGCCATGGACATTGTCAGCAAAAGGCTGGGATCAGATGGGATCAGGAGAGAGACTGAAGTAACTGAGCATGTGGTAAACCAGGGGCAGGAGACATGGAGGAGGGGCAGGCTTAGCCGGCCTCAGCTGAACTCACAGGAAGTAGAGCATAGCAGAGGATATACACAAGAGTGAGGAGGTAGGGTGAGAGAGAAAGTGAAAGAGAACTTGTGATTCATGTCATTGTATTATAGTTTTATTGAGTGCTTGTGGAGTTATAGTAATCCATTATAATAAAATAAGAGTGTAAAATAGCTGTGTGTTACTGACTATGTGTACCACAGAGTGTAGACTGCTGGTGGAGACGGAAGGCTGTGTGTAACTGACTATGTGCAGCCCTGAGTGCAGAGAGAGAGGTAACACCCACCCCAGCCCAGCTTGATCTCACCACAGAAAATAAGCAGTGCTCAAACAGCAGGCTGTACACACACACACACACACACAGCTGATGTTGGAAGGGATGTGTAGGCCCACTGCTGTTTTGTATTAGGCCAGTCAGCGTGTATTTTGGTAAAAATGTTTTTGTGTGTGTATGTGTTTGTGTGTGTATAACACAAAGACTGACAGTCAGAAACTCATTCACTCTCAATCAGACTTAGAGCACACATTTTCCGGCCAGCCCGTCCATCTTTGTGTCGTATGGTGTTGTGTGCGAGTATGTGTAGCTGTAAAGGTTTCTGTGGAAACAGATGCAAAAGACAGTGCATTGATGAAGCAGTAAGGCCGCGGTTTCACTCTCCTTGGAATAGGGCCTTATGTAACGTAATCTGTTTATGTAACACATGGGAGACCGGGCAACACAAGCCCTCCAATATACACTTCCCCCCAAGCGACGACCAGTAATATCACGGAGTTCGCCTTGGGTGTTCACACACACCCATAACCACACATGCATACATAGACACACGAACATGCAGACGAAACCGGACCCAGGTACAAACACTTTGCATGAATGTATTCGCAAATACAGATCATTTAAAGAGAATTACGTTTTAGAAAATGTATATATGAATCGCATTTGAATATAAAGTATTTCAAAATGGAAATCTAAAATGTGATACGTTCGCAGTGTTTTTGGAAATGAAATTTGTTTTTAAGAAATGGTTTGAAAATATCTTAAATTGCAATCATTTATTTTCAGTAAAAAATACTTCCCTTAGCACTTTGAAAAGTACTTGACCCCCTCTAATTTTCTGCAGATTGAATTTGATCAGATATTGTTGTGTAGTAGTCTATCTGAGAGGAAAAAGAGGATGCTAAAGTTCAGTGCTTCTTTCATTTGTTTGGTGTGCATGGCAAAAGTTTGCAAGGCAATCTCCAGATGTGAAAAGGTTTTTGCCCCTCCCACCCTACTTAGATAATTAGAGTCAGCTGTTATTAGTCATTAGGCCTGCAAAATATCCATCTGAGTAACTTTGGCCCTTACCATCAGGTTGAAGTTGGCAGCACACCGGTTATAGAGAGACAGCATGCCAGGAGTGGCTGTCCTGGCAAAATCTCTTCAAGGCGTGATTGAATCCAGGAATCTGCAGGCTGCCTTCACCTCGGCTAAGGTCAGCGTTGACTCCACCATCATAAAGACACTGGCCAAAAATGGGATTCGTGGCAAAGCAGCCAGGCAGATTGCACTGCTCACACTGCATTCTACATTAAGAACTTCGTACCAATGGTCAAGCATGGTGGCAGTAGCGTCATGGTTTTTCAGCAAGACCTGGTTGCTTTGCCATCATAGAAGGAACCATGAATTCTGCTCTGTACCACAAATGAGACCACAAATGTCACTGAGTTAGAACTCCTCCACGGCGCTGTGCAAGACTAATCAATAACTACAGGAATCGTCTGGTTGCAGTTATTGCTGCCAAAGGTAATACAACCAGTTAGTAAGTTTAACAGGGTGAACTGGGGTACATTTATATATTAAAACAGAAAGTTTACACATATTTACTGGAACACTTACAAAAAAACAGACAAGCAGACAATGCCGTAGAAACAAATTTGTGTGGTACGCAAATATCCACTTTTACTAAGACAAACTGATAAACACAAACATGCACACATCACTCCTGCCAGGACATTTGGCCGGATGTTTAACTGTTTCTGAGTAAAGTGGGAGATGGACACACAGGGAGTAACTTGGGAACAGATATCAGCAGGACATACTGTCAACATTCCCACACGCTTTCTTCTTGCAGCCTTCTGGGATAACACCACACACTGCTAACGGTTCCCTGAGCACATATTTACCACGCACAACACGAAACGCCAAATATATATACATTGCCTATATGCTGTACAGTATTTTCCAAAAAACTTTTCATAACAATATCCGTCTCTCTCTGATCTATTGTCACTGTCTCTCTTACTCTTTCATTGAATTTTTCAGATGCATTCTGCCCCCAGTGCAGGGGCACCAGAGAAACATGGACAAAACTATTGATTATTCGGACCTCCAGACTGAGCCGTATGGCCTGAATTATGCAGGTTCGGATCAAGATCCTTTCATTAGCCGATTGTGACCGGGAGAGTGCGTTGGCAGCATTTATACTAATGGACAGGACACTAGCTGAAACTGTGGATACCAAATTTGGGACAGAATGAAGAAATAATTGGCAATTCCAAATAATGAGACTGTACTGAACCCAACACCCATTTTCTTCGAAAAAATAATGACGTGCCCTGAACCAAATGTCGTCTCCCGCAATGCGTAAATGCTCTTGGCATGATCAACATCGCCGTCTAAAGGCTTTAAATGTCAAAGCAACGTTTTGATGATGTTAAAGGCCTGATGGAACAGAAACCACACAGTTGCCTCACGAGTCCTGGCAAACTCTGAAGGCCAGGGATACCAGGACACGCCTCGGCTGTTGCCTTGTAAACATTCACACGCTGTGGCTTCAACGCATCACCACGCGACAACGTTACAGCTACACCGAGAGACGGGCCAGGTCTGCATGCTCGACTGTGGATGGAGACCGCAGAATCACCGGCTGGGAATTAACCGGAGTGTACAGGATACAACAAACAGGAGCAGCCCTTATCCCACGCTGGAACATGGTGGCAGGACGGGAGGACAGAGGCGAGTTGAAGAGGAGGGGATAACAGAAGAGAGTGACAACAGGGTTTTTGTGATGTTTCTGTTGACACAACATTATAACAACATTTTAAACGGGTTAGCCCGAGAAAGAGAAGGTGAACTAAAGATGCCAGTTTACTATAAAGATTGGTGCATTCGTCATTAGATAAGTGTGACTGTGTTTACCGTGCGAGCATAATAAGTAAAAGAAGATGGGAGAGGAAGACTTCGGAGAAATAAGTCCGGCTGCTTGCAACTGCGAAACCTTGACCTGAAATCACAGGAGTGTGCTGTTCCCATCACCAGAGCTGAGCCCCTGCAGCATTTTAACGTTTAAGAAATAATGTAATACATGCTGCCGGGAGGACAGTGTTGTTCTCAGGCCAAGTGGCCTATGACCGTTGGAAGAGAGTGTATAGCTGATAGGTGGGTTTGACAGAGAGCATGACTGCGCTTTTGAAAGAGAATAAAGGGGTGCCTGCTGATCTAAGTGAGGGCGTTGGAGGCTACTACTGTGTTTGTCTGGGCCTGCTTGCCACACAGATTAATCAACCCCCTGTCATCACACCAATGCCAATCAGAGCAATCGGCTTAGTGGCTTAACAAGGAACTCCTGGTTCCACTCCAGGAACAGGTTGGCATTAATCTATTAATGAAGAGGCACAAATTGCCAGATTTAATCTAGGCTAGACTGGCTAAATTATCCCAGATTTCACACCGGCTTATCACACAGAAAACAGATTCTTATTTTCTCTAAACTCTTTTTATAATACAAGCATTAAAAAATGTGTTTCCATTCTTTTTCATTTTGATTTGAGACTTGAAATACGCGCAATGTTGCTACTTAGAAACCAGCCAGATATTTTTTGCTTGAGTTTAGGTAACTCACCCTACCATATCGGCTTTAGATCTGGATTGCAATCTGATCTCAGGACAAGAATCTAATCAAATGACCCCCTGCACGTGACACAAGGAGAGAGTTTTTGTGGGCTGTGGCCACTGGCGGGGCAGCCTGTAGGGGGTGCTGGTGAGTTCATCAGTCCCGTCATGGTGGGCTCGTTGGTACACGAGTGTGCTTGTGAACTTGAGGAAAATGCATGAACTTCCAGTTGGTCCATCAAACTGAGCCTGGACCACAGGGAAACCCAGCTGGACAACAGTGACATTTCCCTGTGATGACATGTGCCTTCGGGACTTTAAATCACGACAACGAACGATAACGGCGAAGTTTGCACTGCCACACTGGACAGCTGGTGAATTCCAGAGGAAGGACCTTGGTCCGGTTTTGACCCTGAAAACCACAATTTAGAGCTCTTAATTTATGACATGCATGTTGTAAGGGAGCGGTCCTATTCTATCGGCCAAACCTCTATGTAATATGTCATTTACAGGGGATCCACAGTGATACAAGGTCGTTCTGGTCATTTTTCTTTTCAATGTGCTGTGGACTTCAATTAAATGCACAATGAAGAATGAACAAGGAAGGAATGAAACATCTAGCACCCAACACCCCCCCCAACCACCTCCCAATTTGGGCCCCCAACATCATTCTTCCCCAAGTAACACCTGCGTTCCCCACACTTCACGCAGAATGCCAAAGGAGCTGAAAAGGAAGGCAGAGGATGTCAGATCGAAAAGGCTCTATATCCAGTTGGCTGACACATGCACTCACAAAGGTACATTGTGCCTTAACTCTCTTGTTGGTGTCTTCTTTGCATTTATCTCCACCCTGATAGCAGCAGGCCATACAGTGATGTATGTAAAATAGATTTAAAATGCAAACATCCGTTTATTAGTTTATACACATAAAGAGGTCGACTGCTCTACTTTGTTTTAGTCAGTTGGGTCAGTGTCTCGACGGAAAGGTAAGTCCTGGCTTGCAGGAGTTTTGCTTTTGGTTTTAAGCTGAAGCCTCACCCACCTCTGCAAGACATCTCTGTTAATACACCTGTGGATCCCCGTCTGTATACCCATCTGTCTGTTCGCTGCCCATCTGCACGCCCGACCTTCTGTTCGCTGAGCGTCTGCAAACCCGTCTGTTTACTGCAATCCCTTTTGCTACGTTTCCCCGATGAACACTGCTAATATGAAGTGGACGGATACTAACAGGAGCCGAGAAATGGAAGGATAGATGACAAGATAAGGGGCGAGGGAAGCCAAGCGAAAGATAGAAGGCAATAACTCAGTTGTCCGAAGATCATTACAACTTGCCTGTCTTGTTTTTTCATTGTGGAATTTAACCGAGTAATCTTCATCTGCAGAATTACATACAGGAAATTAATGTTATGTATGTGAGTATTGGCATAAGAGAGGAAACGGGGAGAAATATGAGGGAGGGAGGATTTGGAAGCAGAAAAAACACAGCCGTGCTCGGTGGCAGTATATAATGGGATTCGGGAGTCAGGGCCTTATAATTCTTGTCTTATTAAAGGGCTGTGTAGCAGAACGGGAACCAGTCATCTCATCTCTGAGTCTGCGCATTAAAGCCACGTGCTCTGACTTATCTTAACAGGCGCCAGTCATCTCATCTCTGAGTCTGCGCGTTAAAGCCACGTGATCTGACTTATCTTAACGGGCGCCAGTCATCTCATCTCTGAGTCTGCGCGTTAAAGCCACGTGCTCTGACTTATCTTAACGGGCGCCAGTCATCTCATCTCTGAGTCTGCGCGTTAAAGCCACGTGCTCTGACTTATCTTAACGGGCGCCAGTCATCTCATCTCTGAGTCTGCGCGTTAAAGCCACGTGATCTGACTTATCTTAACGGGCGCCAGTCATCTCATCTCTGAGTCTGCGCGTTAAAGCCACGTGCTCTGACTTATCTTAACGGGCACCAGTCATCTCATCTCTGAGTCTGCGCGTTAAAGCCACGTGATCTGACTTATCTTAACGGGCACCAGTCATCTCATCTCTGAGTCTGCGCGTTAAAGCCACGTGCTCTGACTTATCTTAACAGGCGCCGGTCATCTCAAGTAGTAGTAAGCCTATCGGTACACAAACATGGCTTAAATAT
Source organism: Hiodon tergisus (assembly GCA_025775045.1). Classification (NCBI taxonomy): domain Eukaryota; kingdom Metazoa; phylum Chordata; class Actinopteri; order Hiodontiformes; family Hiodontidae; genus Hiodon; species Hiodon tergisus. The sequence continues at coordinate 19,367 of JAOVYW010011349.1, read as the reverse complement.
GAAGAATACTGTGTATTAAAATGCAAACGGTTTCTATATTAAGAAAGGAGTACAGGGTCCTTAAGACACTGCGTCAGAAAGATTGGTCAGAATTTTGGTTTAGCCTGACTGCCCCAACCGCAAAAAAAATTGCCGAAGCGAAGCATCAAAAACTGAAAATAAGACCGTCTCTTCACCTCACTCACCCCTCATGCACCCTCACCCTCACGTTCTCTATTTCCCTTCTTCTCTGTACTCTGAACTCTCTCCCACACCTCCACTCAGGGAATATGGACCTCTTCAGTCAGCCCAGAAGCATTGCAGTGTAGTAAAAAAAGGTGATTAGACCACTGATCCTGTTAAACATATTGGTGTGTTTTAGATACAAGTCTTTCTCAGCTTGTTCCCTAATAAAATCTAATTTTAAAAGCTAGCTTTTGGCGGGGGTGCCCGAAATAAACCAGTTTAGCACTGGGTGTTTATGACATTTTTTTCAGAGATTATGTTTAAATGAGTCAGTGTACAAGCGATTTTTGTGTTTCTGTGTAAGAGTCAGGCTTGTTTTAGCGTGTTCACACAAGAGTGCTGTGGTTTTATGTCATTTCTGCGTTTTAATTTCCCCCAGATTTAAGCAAACAATCACCGGGACATCTGTTCCTCGCCTCAGCTTCTCAGAAAGAGAGAAACTGTAACCCAAACCCAAGAAGCCCCCATCAGCAGTACCTCTCCGCTTCATCCACTGCTGACTCCCCCATCAATGTGCAGACTGGCCGTTTGTCACAGGCTCACAGGTTGCCATGAAGCCTCAGTACAATGTCCAGGATCTCCATTCCAAACATCGGCAGTTTCATCATACCCTGGCAGCAACATCACATATCACCTTGGCGGTGACCCTGATCAAAATCCACACCCAAATACTCAACACATTGAAACATACATTATCCGCAAATTGGACACCCTGGCATGCACACACACAGGTTCCCTTACTCCACATTCCAATCACCTGACTGAACAAACTATACTTCTCCGAACACTTTTCCATTCTTGCATACGCACATACACACCCACACTTGAACACACACACACAAAAACGTACTCTTTGTTCCAATCATTCCGCTCCACATAAATAAAACTGTAGTTTACCCCTATTTTAAACACACATGGCAGTCTCCCACTCAGATTCCTCCTGATTCATTATTTCGCTTCCGCTGCTCAACTGAGGCATAAGCTCAGCTTTAGAACCCACTCCACCCCAACACTCATCAAGGAAACAAAGGGAGTCCTGGCACTATGCGTCCCAACAATCAGCAACCATGCAAAAGGAGGCTGAGCACTGTGCGGCCCAACACTAAGTAAGCGAACAAAGGG
>JAOVYW010011349.1:0-17920 GCA_025775045.1 Hiodon tergisus | reverse complement strand
GCAGGAGTGAGATGAATGGGAGAGGGAGACACAGCAGGAGTGAGATGAATGGGAGAGGGAGACACAGCAGGAGTGAGAGGAATGAGCCACTGCCATTCTACCTGCAAACACGTTTTACTTGATAGCCGTTTAATATGTAATGGACAAGAAAGACATAGAATCATGATAAATTTGAATGAGATGACTTAATGCAAGGTATCGTATCGAGGTAGCCTAAATGAGGCGTTGCAGGACACTGCTCCGCAGATGCTTACACTGTAATCCTCACCCCCAGGGTCATCCAAATGGCTGCGGATGCGTTCACCCAAAAGAGGCAAATTTCTGTCCTGGATGAACTTTCCCCAAATACACACTGCTAACCTGGGGCAGAGTGCTCACTGAATTTGTTGTTATTTTTTATTATTTCTCTCCCTGGAATGAAGAGAAAACAAGGCGCGGTGTAGCAGACTGCCCGTGTAAGTCACCTTCACATAGACTCTGCTTATCTCTCTCATTTAGCTCTCTCTATCCCATTTATATCCCTGTGTGCCACCCGTTCAATCTCCCTCTTCTCACAATCTCTCTCTTTCTCTTCAAGTCAGCTTAGAGCCGTTATTGTGCAACGACCTCCGAGAGGCTGGCAATGACTGACAGCCAAGCGAGTAAACAACGTAGGACAACGTAGGACATTGGGCACATCAGCTGTAGGCAGAATGTTCCTAAACACGAAAAAAGCAGAGAGAAGACCCCCATCCACTAACACGCAGGCTCTGGGATGTTGCTAACACAGCTGCCTCCCCTGGCACTCTGCTTAAATGAGTGGGGGGGGGGGGGTCACTCTGTGGCCAATCACACACACTCAGTGCCCAACCACACACACTCAGTGCCCAATCACACACACTCAGTGGCCAATCACACACACTCAGTGGCCAATCACACACACTCTGTGGCCAATCACACACACTCAATGCCCAACCACACACACTCAATGCCCAACCACACACACTCAATGCTCAACCACACAACAGCACGCTCTAACAGGAAGAAGCTTGGACACACTCTGTTGATCACAAAGGCTACACTTGGGCACACGCAGACGACACGGATACCGCGTGCAGCCAGTGATGCTCAGCCACACACAAACACACACTCAAACACCCACACGTGGCCCTGTGACCAGCATTCGATGTGGTGACTCAGTGGTCTGTGGTGATGTTCCAGAGCACTGTGGTACCACTGGTAGGACGACACTGGGAGACAGTGGTCATATTCAGCCTGCTTTCTCACCCTGATACAGAACAACACACACACACACACACACACAGAATTATACAAAGCAGCCACATTGTCATTATTCTTGGCCAACAGCCAGTAGCACATTGTAAACAAATTACAGTCAGGAGCTGAGCATAGCTTCGACACTGAGGAGAAAAATAGAAAAGTGGAATAGAAATAAGGGGGAGAAGGAAAAATATCAATAAAAATAGAGAGGACAGCAAGGTTAAAGACAATGTGAGAAAGGAAAAGAGAAAATGAGAACATCATATGTTAACTTTGTTTAAAACAACAATGACTGTTAACATATCTGTGACATAGCTACGGCAGATAAAGACCAGTAATAAAAGACCCATCTTGCTGTCAAGGAGACACAGAGAACAAGCAACGCTACACTGAGGGAGACACGTTAGTTCCACGAGATAGGCACATTAAAATGCTTCCAAAGTGAAAGAAGGTTCAGTTTAGAGCATAAATCCAAAAGGAAGCGGTCACTGCCTCTGTTGACACTAATCCAGGGCTCACTTGGGATAAGGACCACTCAGTTCTGCCTAAAATCACACTGATCTCAATGGCGCAGAGCGAGTTCCCACCGACACCGTGACACCATGCCCCTACTTCTAACACCGATCTCCCCCCATTCAGACAGCGTACATATACACTCTGGGCTATTTTAGTAGCACTACATTGCAACTGCCATTGTAAATCTCTTTGGCAATGAAGCAGCATAATATTATTCATGTGTGGAAGTTACTTCCATAACCAAGTCCTGCAGCTTATTCGTTGCCTTGCAGTTCCTCCCCTCCAGATCTCAACGTCTCATATGTGTTCATTCTCTGTCCTGGCACCTAAGGGTGGACTGAGCCAACAGATGATGTTGAGACTGCTGAATACCTCAGCATATTCCGGCATCAGATATAATATCCATCTTTTTGGACAGCGTCTCTGCCCCCCAAAATGTAGACCTGCTAATAATGCTACACATTCAAAGATAATATAGAAGGGTTGATTACTACAAAAAAATTATTAATAAAATGTGTTAATTACAAATAACACTGACAATGTGTCTTGTGGCAAAGCCACAGAGTGAAGAGGGATGGGCAACCTAAGGTCCATTCAGAGAACATCGGTGGGAAATCCTGGGTACCAGGGACCAGCGCAGTAGAGGTCATGTAGGACTGCCCTAGATATAATATGGGATAGCAATATTAAACCAAACGGAAAGAAGAAAAATATTGGAATATTCGTCCTAGACAAAAAATGTAACCTTATGCTCAACTTGAAGACAGAAGTAGCTTAAGGTGAACCACGGTTTAGGTTTCGGCAAGAGTGAATGAGCGGTGTGACCAGTTGATGTGTAAGCGAGTGACGACGTCTCTATTCTCACATTGCCTGCCTTCTAATTTACGCAATTGACGTTCGAGAGCTCGTCGCACATAAAGCAATGTGGTAGTAGCATTTATTCAGCACAGTAACCACAAAACGTTTTCGCCACAGACAAAGCGAGACGAACACGAAAGATGCTCAATCAAAACCAGATAATTGTTTTTAATAATATTTTCGTAAAAACGCACAAACGACCCGGCGCAAGATAAATAAATAAAAACGAATTACGCGCGGAAGAAAAGTTAATGACGAGATGTTTTTAAATTCTAACTTTAACGTTTAACTAGTAACTGTTGTGTTAATGTTTTTGCAATCTATTCCTGACCATTAATTATTGACAGCTATGTTACCGGAGTCACTTTTCAGAAGTTACAAAGCGCTTGTGTAATTAATCTGACGAACACGTATCGTGTTCTGTGCACTGGGGCGTTCTGTCCTTATCAACATACCATCTTATTTTAATTATTCACCAGCAGCATGTAGCACTAGAATAAGACTGTGATTGATATTAAATCTAATCTAACGGTCCATTCCATCAGTGGGAACTTGAGGTTTTGTCACTCGTACCTTTATGATGCTGCTCCGGCGTGGAGCCGCCTTCATCCCTTCCAGAAGGATTGCCTCCGAGTCCTGACCTCCGGAGCCGGAGCGCTCCGCCACCGGGAGAATGACTCCACTCCTCCTGCCTGTCCTGGACAGTCTTCCCGAGTGGAACTCGGGGGCCAAGTCCCCACATTGCGCGTCACCATGACACTCGCGCTCCGACATGGCAAGCGAAGAAAGTCAAATTCTTGTATACTTGTCTAGGAATTGCCTTAAATTAAAACGTCAACGTAGGATTGGTTTGATGGAACTTTCGGCTGTGCCATCATAAAAACATAAATAACTTAATAAACAAAGACTAATTTAAAATCAAGGGAGCACATCTGAACTCGGGCGTGTCGTAAATGCTCCAATTTTCGGAATAAATGAATCCGTAAACTGTTCAAACTTGTCCATTATACAGTCAGTTATTCACGCTTCTTTGGAATTGCTGCCCAATCATTACGGTAGACAAAACAAAACGACATACGCGCATACCAATTTAAGCAGCAATCTGTGTTTGATAACAGATTTACCTGTCAATTATTTACCCACATACCATACGTTAACGAATCCCAGGTAGTGCAACAAGTCTTTTCCCGCTACTCAGCTAAATCAGTCATAAAACAGATCGACGCCCTTGTCCGGAAAGAGAAAACGATATGATACTGACCAAACGAGGTAAACATGCACAGATAAAGTTAAATGGGTCTTTGGGTGATTTTTTTTATTTACACAATTGCATCCACACCAAGAAGTTTAGCTTCTCCATCCGTCCATAAAAATAATATAAGTAGCAATTCTTTAAAGTATCGAATGTGAGATTTTCAGGGTATAACAATGGTTTTCAGTAAATCCTCCATATAATTCCAATGCATCTCAGGGTAAATTGGTCGCTTTCGGCGGATAAGCAACCGCTTTTAACAAGAAAGAGGAACACATCTGACTGAGCACCGCCTCCCAAGCCTCTTTTCAGATCGGCTTTTCCACCCCGCCTAAGATCGTGATTGACGTTTCCATTAACCAGTCTGCATAAGATTTACTGGAACAGAAATTTTGAACCACGTAATTCTTTCTGAGCAGTGCCGGTCCTAGCACATTTGGTGCCCAAGGCAAATTTCACCCCTGGCGCCCCACAAACACACACATCCATCCACCCAAACGCAGTTTTATTTATTATCTGAGAGCTAAAAAATGACTTAAAAATGTGCTTTTAACTGTAACAAATCAAAACGAACCAAAAATCAATTATACAACTTAAATACAAACAAAATTTAAGTAACAGAAAATGTGCAAACTGCAAACCCCAATGCAAAGATGTATAAATAAATAAAAATATATATAATAATCAAATAATAAAAATATATAAAATATAATATATAAAAAATAAAGAATACAACTCCACTTCCTCTCAAGACCTATTTGCATTAAACTCCCTATTATCGCACTTCAATGTAACAAAATAATTGCACAACATTTTACAAACGCAGGGAATGTATATACAAAATGTAATGCATTTAGGACATTAAGCTTTCCATTTACAATGTGATCTTCCTGGCCTCCCTTGCTGCAAAGTCATCAATCACATCATCATATGAAATCTGAAAGGCAACTTCGTGGTTAATACTAATTACAGTCAGACCACTGAGGCGTTCTTGAATCATGGTCGACCTTAGGTACGTTTTAGAAAAACTTCCCATGTGTGAATTTCAGCAACTCAAGAGCTGTCATGCAGAATTTTTGAGCTCCTTCCCATCCAAATCAGACTGTCCTCCACTTTTAAAAGTGCATCTAAAATGATATAAAAGACAATATTTGTAAATACATTAGATAGTTGCATCTGTGGAGTCTATTATTAAGTTTATTACTGACCCATGTCATTACAGCTTTGAGTATCTTGCCTCTATTCATATTGACTACACAAATTATGTTATTAAACTCAAATTTCCATCTCATGACACGACCAAAGTAAAAAAAAAGGTACTTTATAGTCTGTCTTTAGCACTCTTCTCTTCTTGTTCTTTGTTTTTTTTTTCTGTATTGAGCACCTGATGCCTTTTGTCTATTCTCACATCACTGGCTGGTGTTCTTGTCAATGATCTTAGGTGGTAAAACTAGCCTACATCTTTGTGCACCGTAGCAAAAAGCTTACCAGAGCTTATTATAATGTATCATTATGACAAGCTGACATGCATGTAGCCTATGGTATATTATACATTTGAAAAATTTGATGTTGCATTGGTCCAGCCAGAACTAACTCGCACAGCGTTATTGTGTATTGGGTGACACCAACTCACTGCCGCCCCCTCCAGCCTTCGAATCGTACTGTGATACAATCTGCCTCCGCCACTGCCGCCCCAGAGACCGACGACAGTGGTACATTAGTGGAGAGTGCATATCGGTGTTGGTCGCAGCGTTAGTTCGGTTCAACAAGCAATTCAAGGCTTGGGAAATTGCCCCCCCCCCCCCCTTCATGGCACCCTGGGCGGCTGCCTATGTCGTCTATAGCAATGACAGGCTCTCTTTCTGAGAACAAAAGAGGTCTTATTTGATGAGGTTAAGGGAGGCGAATGGACCATAGATAAACCTTGAACGTCCAAAGGACCCGGCCGTCTTCTATTCGCCTTATCACAATTCTATCACAGCAACATCGTTTATCTTTTATATTATCATGTGGCGGATGCTTCCTAGCGTGATTTTATGTGTGACTGCATCTAAGTCTGGACCCAAAGCCAAATGGGTCTACTGCAGCTATGGTGTAGAGTTTTGGGCTTCATGAATGCCCTCAAGAATTATTGGCACCCTACATAAGTATGAATAGCTCAAGCTTAGAGACAAGTCAAACCTTTAATTCAGTTTCAATTAAGATTATTCTAAGAAAAAAAATTTTTTATTGAGAAATAATTATTTTTCTCAAAAACGTTATTGGCAACCCTGCATTTCGTTCATTGTCAAGACAACACCCTCTACTTTGTCAAGACAAAGGGCGCTGTGAATGCACACATTGTCGTCCCACATATTCAATGTAAAAGGGAGACGGTGGAGCTAAAACGACATTCGTACTCTAAATAAGTCGAAAGAAAACAATCACAATAGTGAAAGAAAATCTGGAGTCCCAGACTCCCTAAGATAAGGCATGACTGTCGTCCAACAACTAATCACCTCATGTTAGTTTGATTGTTCCTCGCTGTTTAAAATAAATAAATAAATATGCTCATTCTCTTGTTATGGACCACAAAAAACAATAAACCAATGAGCTGTCTGGCTTCCTGACACAAAGTACCAAGCGAAGGCCATTTATATTTTATGTTATAGTGTATCCAAAACAATCCTCCCTGGGAAGGAGTGAGGTTTCCTGCCCTGACAGCCTTGAAGCATACCTACATCACTTGCAGAAACATGCGAGGTTCTCCACAAGGAGAACGTTTTTCACATTGTTCCAGGGAAACTTATAACAGCGATGGATTCACTTTCTGAAAACATCACTGTTAGACGTGAAACAGGAGACGTTTTAAGAGTTCAACGGTATGCATTAGACAAAATAGATAATAGACAAAATCGCTTTCCACTCTTTAAAGGCTTGGGCACCTGTGCGTAAATATTGAGCCATACGGTAGTTTGTGTAGGATTCAGTGTAAAGGAAAACTTGTTGTTTGTACAGATGCACGCTCTGTTATGTTTCCAGATGGTTGATCAGTTAGTTTAAAATGATTGGTCAGCTGCTTGATGCCACGGGACGAAAACAAATGCACAGCTGATTTCCCGTAGGTTGGCCTTCCAACGCCGGATGGAGATGATTTCAGGCCCCCCTGTGGTTCACAAACAGAACAGCAAAATACTTCCTAAATACCATTTCCATTGTGTGCCGAATTATTCACACTTTAGTTTAAATTATTTACCCTAATCTCAAAAAAGATCTCTACTTGGTCACAAAAAAAGGTAGTCTAGATCTAGATCATCAAGAATGACATCTTTCCCAACACGTTATCTTATCATACGGATACATTTAAAATATTCCAAACGTAGAGCTTGTAGTCCAGACTTTAGCAAATACGATTATGCACCCGGGCCTCCAGTAAATATTACTTTCGGTTTTGAAATAAACAAAAACATACAACAAAAGCCTAGTGCCAACTGTGCTCCGGATTCTAGGTCATATTTAAGTTGTTCAGTCAGACTACTGTCACATCCAAGTCCAAATTGACCAGACGTCTGAACTTCGTAGCAGGATCCAAACCACAATAACATTCAGCGAGAGTGAGAGTTCCGCTGCTTACATTGTGTATTAAATAAATTGCCATTTGAGTTTTCTCTGGGATCTGGCTGGCAGATTGGGTGAGAGGCAGAGGTGGGTGATGTACAGAGAGGCAGATGGGGAGAGAGGCAGAGGTGGGGCGATGTACAGAGAGGCAGATGGGGAGAAAGTCAGAGGTGGGACGATGTACAGAGAGGCAGATGGGGAGAGAGGCAGAGCTGGGGCGATTGACAGAGAGGCAGATGGGGAGAGAGGCAGAGCTGGGGCGATGTACAGAGAGGCAGATGGCGAGAGAGGCAGAGGCAGGGCGATTGACAGAGAGGCAGATGGCGAGAGAGGCAGAGGCGGGGCGATTGACAGAGAGGCAGATGGCGAGAGAGGCAGAGGCGGGGCGATTGACAGAGAGGCAGATGGGAGAGAGGCAGAGGCGGGACGATTGACAGAGAGGCAGATGGCGAGAGAGGCAGAGCTGGATGATGTACAGAGAGGCAGATGGGGAGAAAGTCAGAGCTGGGACGATGGATGAAACTCAGAGAAGACCTTGTTGCCAGACTTACAAAACCCCTCCCTTGGTCCAGTGTTGAGTGTTCCCCTGGAGACAATGCCAGTACTGAGAGCCCTCTCAGGTTGGGCAGGGGTTGAGTGTTCCCCTGGAGACAATGCCAGTACTGAGAGCCCTCTCAGGTTGGGCAGGGGTTGAGTGAGCAGCTGGGAGTGTAGCTCCCAAATGTACATGAGCTGGCGGACAACAAGCTCTTTCCTTGTGTGTACAAAACAAAGCAGACAACCAAACCCAAAGCCAGCACTCTCTAGTGTTATTGTCATTATAAGTTGGGATGTACACCACCACCTGTTCCCTATATTTACCCTAAGACTGAAGTCAGACGTTCAATGTTATTTTGATGCTGATTCTGCATAAATGTGCCAGACATTTGCTGTTAAGGAAACATTTTTAGCACACAATGTGACATCAACTGAGCTGAACTAAATCTAGAGCTAATGTGGCCTATCAGAACCAGTCAACTATATTCTAGTATCCCAATAAACTTGATTTCTCTGTAGCCTAATAATTCAGTTTAATTTTCATTGGCAAGAATTTTTATTCTGTCAAGCACCATGTCAACTGGGATGACCGGTCCTTTCTCCTTTTTTATTAGCAGGAAAACTCGGGAAAAAAAACTCAGAAAAAAATGTGATGTCCTTTCCTGCTGGTTGTGTTAATTACTGCAAAGTTGTACTTGCTTGCAGTCTAACAAGAACTGTCTGGACTGCTGAAACTCTCAAAAAGAATATCAATATATCAATACAGATAATCAATGTCCTTGCCACTCAAAAGTGACTACTGGAAACACATTTTCACAAAGAAACTTGCTGAAAACCCATAATTAATTGGGGGAGGGGTGGGGGGTGGAAGTGGGACTAGTAGAAACAGGAAGTCTGGTCGGAGGAAGCTTGAAAGCCTTCAGGGGCAGTAGACGTCCACATCCAGCTCACCAAAACAGAAAGAAAACCCTCACTGTGCTGTTTTTTCTCTCCAGTCAGCTATCAGTTCCCATAGACGGACAACTGTGAAATTCTCAAGACTTGGTGAACCTCCACCTTGAAATCCATGTGTCTGCCATACAAAAGGACCTCTCACATCCTTTCTCTCTTAGGAAACGTTAGGGTGTATGAGAACCAGAGTTGACGTTACTGACTTTTCCGTCGCCGGACATGCGAGATGATGAACGGGGTGTGTACAGCCTTCGGACGGCTCATTGCCCTAAACTGAGCGGTTTACTGGGATCCTGCTGGACGTTGCTGCGGTCAGTGTCAGTGTATGATAGATCTATAACCCTGACCTTCATGAGTTTTCCTCAGCAGCACTGTCTATCCATTTCTCTCCCTGGGACAGGAGTGAACCCGCCGTTGCGCATTTCTTTCCATTGTGGTATCCAATAAGAGGCGGTCAAGGTTAAGTAAAGTAAAGAATGCACACTTAGTATAGGCCATGTTAATGATCTGTTAAAGATTTTTCTTTGTATGCACTAAACATAAGAGGAACTGGCCCTGCTGGGAGTTCATGTAAGGCCCCACACAGCTTCCTGCCTTTGTGCTCATAAGAGAATTATGTTATAAAGATGTTTTAAATGTATAGGTTGGTATAAAATTTGGAAAATACTGAATGTCATCAACTTATTTGTGTTTTAATTACATGAAACGCGCTAAAAATCTTGGATTTATTTCTCAGATTAAGTTATTCACCAATTCAGCGGTTACAATCCGACTTCATCAAGAGCAGCTGCTACAGCAAAATATCAAACAATGTTAGCTTCCAGTTGCATTGGATCAAATTTGCATTTCTTTTAAAAATAAAATGCTTGCTGAGACCCAATTTCATGCAATTAATTAAATCAGCCACAAAGTAGAAGATTTCTAGATTTGAAATTAATGTGTCTTCCTGAGAACGGTACCAGGCTGGCAATGGGTTTGAAGTTTAAAAACATCAGGAAAGCATCCGTTTGAAAATCCATACAACTCACTTGTATTACTGCAAATATAGCCAAACCTATTTATTATTTCCTTTTAGAAATTAATGATCCACTCAAAATCGAACAACAATTATCAAATACAGATATACTTGTAAAAACTTGAACACATCATCTGACTGAACTGTCGTTTTATGTTACGCTTTTACAGTTCACACATTGGACGACAGAGGGCGCTACTGAATTGCACAAAATATTTGTATTCAGCCGAAACAGTTACTTTACAGTTGCTAAAATTATATCACATTACAGGCCCAGGAAATGTTTTAATCCTATTTAGTGTCATATCCAGAATTTCAATAAAATTTCCATAGCTGCTTATCCAATCCAGGAACCAGCACACCCGGCAGGAACAGGGTGAGAGGCAGGATACACCCAGGATGGGACACCAGTCAATGACAGGACAGGTAACTGACAGACACAGGGCCAATATCGCAGTCACCAATCCACCTGACTAACAAGGCTTTGGACCATGGGAACAAACTGGAGAAGCCAGAAGAAAACACACACCAACACACAAGCCAGACTCGAACCCAGGCCCCTGGCACTATGGGGCACTAATACTTACAGTCAAGCCATCGTGTCCTCTCTAGCTCAAATTTAACTTTCAGAAAAAGTTGCATTCCTTCCCATCTAAGTGTGCTGCTGATATTCCATGTTTACTATCTGTTTAGCATACTACTAAGTATGATATATACTTGTCATGTACTGTTTGAATTACTGTGACTTACTGTGCCCTTGCTTGCTAGATATCTCCTCTGGGATTGAGAGAAGGACTCAGATACTCTTGCTTAGTACTGATCCTCCTACACCAACATAATTCAGTTCAGGTTTCAGATCAAATTTAATTGCGTCCCTCCAATCTCTGACATTTGGTATCTTTAATTAAACAATGATTAAAAAGCTCTTAAGAGACAGGGTAATCTCCATCAAAGAAAAGTCTGTGTTTTCAATTTAGGCTCTGTGGCCCATTCCCAGCTGCTAGTTAAATGTTTCTTTGATTTGGCAGTAATATTATATTGTTAGGTTTATAAGGAATAATTTTACATTACTGGTTGGCTGGATTATTAGGGGTGATGTTATTATTTATATAAGGGAAATTTCAGACTGCTCAATCACCTTGGTATTATCTGATCTCGGTACGATATTTTTGTAGAAATAAACATACACAATATATATATATATATATATATATATATATATATAATCTTTTTTTTTTCAAATGCATTTATCAATATGACACATTATCTTGGTTTTTTAATTAGGGAGCCGATGAAAATTTTTGAAGTGGTGCAGGTTGTGTGTGTTTGTGGGTTTGATTATATTTTCCCTCCTGACCGACACATCTAATCCATTTTTACAATGTCCTCAGATCGGTGTGTGACTGGCTAACAAAAAACATTTTTGTTTTCTAATTGTTTTGTAATTTTGTTTTTGTTTTTTAAAGAGTTGGCTTACTTGTATTCGAAACAGGGGGTAAAGAAAGAAATCGTAGATTTGTAAAGAAGAAGAAAAGTCTTGTGAATGCATGGCATCAATGTGTCTATGGTGGCGAGTCTGAGTAACATTGTGCTCATGCCAAAGTGGGTCTTATCCGAGCCAGGCTGCTTTTTAAGATGCTCGGGCTCTTTTTCTACATTGGTTCCAATGGGCTTTACTGGTAGCTATCCAAGCTCATTGCTCATGAGGGAAGACATTTGAAGTGGGGGAAAAAAAAGACCCTGAGACCCCCCCCAGACCTCCAATTCCTGTTGCTCCTCCCATAACTCCTGTTGCCATTCCTCTCTCATCGGTCTGGGAAAATAGCACTTATTATGACGTTGGCATGCCGTCAATGGAAGGTTGTTATGGCTATCATCTATGAATATCTACTTTAATTATATGTGTAGCTATGAGGGTAGACAAGTTTTTCTTTGTCATGATGTCATAGTTGAGAGGTCTGTGTTGGTGTGGGTGTGAACAGGCTTGCCTGCCTGAGTTTCTGGGGGGGGGTTCATCGTGCCCAGCAGGAGCCTCCGCAGGACCAGGCAAACAGGAAGTGACAGCAGCCCCCCGCGCCAACCATTAGTTCACTCGCCAGGCTTAAGTTTGTATGTCCCTGCCGGTGCTTTTTACATTCTGATCCTAATGTCTGTCATGTGCCTGGTTTGTCTCACTGAGGAAAAAAAGTCTTACTCATTGGGTTTGAGTATGTCTGAGTCAAGAGTCCTGGGGATGATGGGAATGTTTATCGGTGGGAGATGAAACCTGTTGGCATTGCTCCTGGTGGAGGGGGCTAGGCAGGCAGATGGTGGGTAATGCTGGACAATAAGCAAATCCAGCAGAGGGCTACATTACGGGCCCCCCTTCAATCCTCAGCACCTGGTTTCCATTACCCCTCATCCACGGGACACAGTGCCCAGAAAAGGGCTGCATGCAGATATGCCCTGGAAACAGGTTCTAACAGAGTGAACAAAAGTTTGACCAACTGCATGCTGCTCATAGACTACTCTATCAAGTATCTTTAACTCTAATTTCTCTCCTTAAAGCTTTATTGAATGATCCATCCAAACCGTTATGGTTAATCATTAAAACATTTGCATCAAAGTTATGGATGATGCAGGGTTTACTATGTTTTACTATGGGTTTTTACTAGGGTTTACTAAATGTTTTACATTATGGTGACAACGGTCTCCCAATAGCATAAAGGAGGAAGATGGTTTCACCAGTTTTCAAATTCAAAAGAGCTCTCAGGCTGACATTACATTTTACTGTTGCACTATTGATATGGATTAGGTGTATATGCTGGTGGGTCTTCTGTCCTTACCACTGGTCCAGTCATAAAGCACCAAATGCAAGCAAGACGCCAAACCGTCTTGTCACTCAGGAGAAATTCTTCTTGTCACAGCAGTTTCTGGTTCCTCGGATGCAACACAGAGCTTGGTCAACCAGTGAACTTGCTATTGACATGAATGTGACAGAAGGTTATGATCAGACATGTGGAAGGCTGCTGAGACCGGGGGGCGTAAAAAACCTCACCCCTGCTCTGGAGGCAAACGTGTGTGGATGTGGGGGTAAGTGAGCGCGTGAGTCTCCATGGAAACCGGGATGAGACCCGTTCTGTTCTTCGTTCACCAAAGATACAATGCTCTAGGAATGTAATGAAGAAGAGGGGGTAGGGAGGTGGGCTCACAGACATGAGGGGAATTATAGTAGGGTTAACTAAAACACTAGAATACTATATCACCTCCTCCATTAAAGGTTTACTGCCAGTCTCTAAACTCAGTCATACAATGTGCAACACTGATAAGTCTAGATTAAAGGAGTTCTTATTTCAAACATGTAGGAGCCAGAAACATATCGGCTTAATTATACCACTTAAAATGGAGTCCCTTACTAAATTTCCCTTCATTAACTTTAGTGGAGTTTCCTGTTTCGAGATCTTTGCAGTCCAAGATTAAGTTGCAGCGTTTTGACATCTGGGCCAACAGAGTAAAAGCTACCGTGGCCATGTTGGCCATGGTTGACGTTATTTTTGTGAATGGAGTGAGAAGCTTGCCCCTTGTTCGGTCGACGTTCTCTGTGGCTAGAAGGGATAATGGATTAGTCATGACAGCTGTATGGTCTGTAAGGAAGAGCTAGTTCAATTGACTTGCTTGGGTAGGGTGATCTAGGTGTGATCTAACTTTAATAAGCCAGGCAACATCTGTAGTCAAGAGCCCTGTCTTTTTTGTGTCCTTGTGGTACAGGGAACTAGTAAACTGAGCTGAATTTGACAACTGAACTGGTTGGGTAAACATTGGATCAGGGGTTTCCCACTGTCAATCAATACAACAAGACTTGTGTGAGTTATGAAACACGGAGAAATTAACAGTTTGGTTCAACATTCAACCCTTGAGCAGCTGTGATGTGTAGAAAGATATTATTCTCACATCAAAGCAATCAGCCGATCCGTTGACCAGAAAAATGAAAGTAAAAGTTTATTTTTTTCCGAAAATCAGATGAATTATTGTTCAAGTTCCTCTGAATGACCTACAATTATGGTCAAAAAAATCTAAATAAAAAAATAACTAGATAACAAAATGTATTTAACAAAATAAAAGAAAATCACAGAAACTGAAACTGCTGATATTAGCACCGAACGGGTTTTTACATTTTACAAATCAAACACTTCGTCAAAACAAATAAATTAATACTTTCCCCAAATTTAAACCGTTTTAAAACACTAAATAATCATAACTTTGCTATTATTTCGATCCAAAAAAAAGATTTACTTATTCTATTTTACTAACGTTGAGAGCCGCATGCTTCTCAGACGAACACAATCCATTTCCTCTGTACGGCACTATTTCCTCTCTGGAAATAATTGTGAAAAACGCTGGGTCCTTTGGCCGGAGGTCTTTTGTGTGGGACAAAGTTTATTGCCCACCCCTCGGTCTTCACGGTCAAAGTAAAGAAATATGTTGCTCCCAAATCGATCTTCCCCTCCCATTTCGTTCTCCCTCCCCGTCGCTGTCGCCACCTCTTCTGTCTTTACAAAGCAAGTAGGGGCGGCTCAGAGTTGGCTGGGATTATTTTTAGCAGACGTCTTGGAATTTAACTCTGGGATATGGTTATTTCTCATAGAAATTTAAACAAGCCTAAAAGGTTTTTTTCTCTCGGTTTAATGGAAACTTAAACGGTAGACGTGGACTTGCTGTATATCTTCAAATAACTTTTCCGAAAGTTCAACATATACGGGGGCAATTTGTTCTTGCGCCGATTTTAAGAAATAGCCAACAGTATTTCGCCTCTGATTGAATCAGGGGTGGTCGTGCGTTGGACAAGCAGCGGTGTTCTCACTTGGATTATATCGTTTACGCCGGGGATGGAGAGGTTATTCTACTAACTCTCAGAGGGTGGAGATAGTTCGGAGTGCGTGGCGGAGCGGAATCTCCCGGCGCGGCCTGTGTTAGCTGGAGCTGCTGTTAAAATGGGGTGCGGGTTGAGGAAATTAGAGGACCCGGAGGACAGCAGCCCCGGAAAAATTTACTCTACTTTGAAGAGACCGCAAGTGGAGACCAAAACCGACACCGTTTATGAGTACGTGCTGCTGGACTTCAGCTTGGAAGGTAGGAGTACGGCGCTTGCAACCGGTACCATTATTTTACGTTTTCACATTAAATTAATTCAGCGGACGCTCTTATATGGAGCTATGTACAAAACTAAGAAGAGAGGGTTGAAACAATCGTGATTTAGAGAGCAAGCTGCGGCGCCCTGTATTTCAGTGCCTCCTTGAGGAAGTGTACAGTGCATATAGATATGGATCTGGTTAATTATATAGGGAACATGTAAATAAAGGTAAAGTTATACGCTTTATTGTTTATAAATTATTAGAATATGTATTTTTATGTATTATATGTATTATTTTTCAAGCTCATTTGCTTGTTTGTGGTCATTTTCAAAAAGTTAGTCTCCGTCATAATTCTTAATAGATTATATTTTTATTTTAAACAAATATTTTTTGTAATAAACTCGACTTCTTTCACATAAAATAAAATAAAATAAAAAATCTTCTTTAATTTATGGCCTTAGAATGACCTCTTCTATTGAGCAGCTTATGTGTACAGTCTAGGAAACATGTTTGTTTCATAGCAACAGAACCATAGTTTCGAATCAAGAAGTAGGTCAAAAAAAATAATTGTCGGTCGCCACTGGAAGACAGACAAGCAAATGTTTTGGTCTCTAAGCAAAATGACTTTATGCGGAAACATACGGATATATTGTAATGACAAATATGCACCTTTCTCCAAAATTCTAATACGAGGTCTCCCTTTATACCCCTGTCCCCATAGTTATAATTACGTATAGGGCACTATTCTTTGATGGGATTTAACAGCAATCAAGATATTATAGGGGTTGTATGGCAGCTGTGTGAAAGTTATGACACGTTTGCTAAGGAGCAGTTATATGTTAATATGGATGCCAAGAATTTAAATTGTTTTTATTGTACCAGATGGAACATTTTCTTAATTATTTAAGAATAATTAAGACTCACACACAAGATGTGTAAATACAGAAAGTGTATTACTACTACTCCAGACTGCCTTTCAGTCTTTTAACCGCAATTGCTGTGGTTTTAACCGACTGCCTAGATCCTGGGTGATTGGTTGGATGGTCAGATGGATGCTGCCGGGCTTACTGGGCTCTTTCCCTTCACACTGAGCTGTCTAATCGGTTCTGCTGCCTCTTGCTCCTTGTTCCTTGTTCCTCGGGTGACTGGGGAGTGGAGTGGAGTGGGGTGGGGTGGGAGGTTGACCGCAAGACACCGAGCAGCATTTCTCTGTCATGTGGACCTCACGTTTGGTAAAAACACGTTCGCATGCTTGGGGTCCAGTCATTTTCGTGCGTTGGTAGAACACTCGTCACATACCAGAGACTGTGGCGGTGCGAAACATGATGAAACAAAGACAGAGGATTGCCTCTGAGTGTAGCTTGCGGTTGTAATATCGCCAGGTTTTGTGCATCTACGGAGTTTGACTGGTTTGCCCGTGGCCCTGCTTGGAGCATAAACCTTTCAGTTGCGAGTAGGCTATTTTCTCAACTTTGGATGGGTTTTCACACCTGGCCTTTAGATGCTGCCCCCTGTGGTGTTAATTGGCACACACACTGCCCATTCAAAGAGTCTGTTCTTCTGCTTTCAGAATGGTCTTGAGCCCTGCTGTTTGGGCTGCCTGGGCCGTGGCACCTGACGGTCATAGCAAGTTTCTGTTCATCATTGACGTCATTGCAGTTCAGATGCTGACATTTTAGTTTGTGAGATGTCGTATTAGTTTTATGAATACAGAATACAAACCTCGGTTGGGCCTCGTCATGTTAAATTTTGCGAATAAAAGTACATTAATGTAAATCTTTAGAATGCCATACATTACAGGGGTTATTAGTTATCTTGCCCTGAGTACTGAACGGGCTACTCATCAGCTGGCTGTAAAATGGACTGGTTTTACCCACACAGTCATCTGTCCAGCCTTCATTCAATTAGTAACATATTTCTGCAGCCCTGCATGCCAGGACATGCAAGCTACATCAGCACTATACAGTCCCCTCTTTGAAGAGTGCAGTTAATCCCCCGAGCCACAGGAGACCGCATATTAAAGTGGGTGACTGATAAAAATCATCAGATCTGATTGCAGAAGGCAAGTTGAGGCAGTGCAGGGGGGTTTGGGCGATGTCGGTATTCGTTCCCCTGTCCCGTGTCTACAGAGGAGAGGCCCCTTGCCACTGTAAACAAACACAAGCATTGTCAACTTGAATGTTTTTCTTTTTCTTCAGTAATTAAAATTTAATAATGATTGAAATGTGCCAACAGTCTATGGAAAGGTCCAGTTGTGTACTGTATTTGTCTTGGTCTGAAAATCTGACTGGACCATGTGTGTTTATTCTAGTACAGAGTGCAGTAATCTGTCATAATCTCTCTGCACATTAATCTGAAACCCTGGAAAACGGATTATTTTTTCCACTGTCAAATCTGATGGGGAGCACAAATGCTTTGTCCTAAAAACCTTTGACTGATTTGGCTTCTCTCAACTCAGCTAAATTTTAATGAAATTATCTTGAGTTGATTGATAAACTCAGTTGACTTGAATTGATTGATAAATTTAATTGACTTGAATTGATTGACAAATTCAATTGACTTGATTGATTTGATATGACAATGCAACACTTGAGTAGTGACATCACCAGCACATGAATGGTTGACACATTAAGATGATTGCCACCAAAATCGCAGGAGTGATCTAATCAATTATCTGTCCCTTAGCTTTTGAGTTCTCTAATGTCCTCTTCTCAGTATCAAACTTGTGTTTTTCTCCCCATTCCCCACCAATCTCTCTCTCTCTCTCTCTCTCTCTCTCTCTCTCTCTCTCTCTCTCTCTCTCTCTCTCTCTCTCAATCTCAA
>JAOVYW010011330.1:26256-38922 GCA_025775045.1 Hiodon tergisus | reverse complement strand
ACACACACACACACACACACACACACACACACACAAACACAAACACACACACACACACACACACACACACGCAAAAACACACAGATATACCACCCTTAATCACACAGAGATCTTTCAGTTTCTTTTCACACACACACACACACACACACACACACACAAACATAAACACACGCACAAACACACACAGACACACACACACATACACACGCACACACATACACACACACACACACACACACACACACCACCCTCATTCTGTCTCAGATCTCTTAGTTTCTCTTCAAAAACACACACACACACACACATACACACACAAACACACAGATATACCACCCTTATTCACTCAGAGATCTTTCAGTTTCTCTTCACACACACACAAACACACACACAAACACACACACACACAAACACACGCACACATTCACACACACACACACACACACATACCACCCTTATTCACTCAGAGATCTCTCCGTTTCTCTTCACACACACACACACACACACACACAAACACATACACTCACACATAAACACACACACAAACACATGCACATACACACACACGCGCACACAAACACACGCACACACAAACACACGCAAATGCACACAAACACACACGTATAATGCTGCACAAACGCAGACCGAGGCACATGGCCAAATTGGTTGGGGTCAGCTCCGAACACCGCACCACACCCTAGTGGCGTTTGATGACTGACAAGGTGCATCGATGCCTGGGGTTTCCTGTCAGCATGGCCCAGATTGTGATGTCATGTGGAGAGACATGAAAATCCTGCACGGGTCACAGGACCTGGCAAATGGAAGGCAGGACAACACAACCATGCCAAAGTCTTTATATGAAAGGCACAAGAGGCTTCTCTGGTGCTGCTTAAATTTAAGATGGAAAGCTTGATGTTGATTCAGGATTTTAAAAACTCAACGATAAAACATAAAAGTTTATGTATATATTTTTGTAGATTTTTATACACACTTAACATGTGCTGCCAGTACAGGCTATGCAGACATCTGTATAGGGCTTATATATATATTTATTTTGCTGAAGTATATGTGATAAAAACATAAACTTCAAACATCAGGATAATTATGTTAGGTGTTAAATAACTGTAAATGTATTTTATTATTTAGAAATTTCTAGATTTATTTTTTAAATTAACCTTAGTGATAGTTGCCACATGCCTTAAAACATTCTTAAATAAACACCCTAAGGGTGCAAGCAGTTGATGGTTGCAAAGGATTGGTTAAGGTTACAATTTTCTTAAGAGCTGTTCTTTTGTTAATATGTCTTGATCATAATTTATCTCTTGTTTCGTGCACACAATTTCCTGCACAGAAAACGTAACCCTTTTCCCCCAAATGTAGCCATACCCTTATTGCTATTGGAAACCAGATGTATGAATGAATTGTTGATAACTTCAGATTTCCCAGTAGGTGTGGGGTTTTCACCGCAGAGATTCCCAGGCAATAAGGTAATTACTATTTCTTTTCTGGCGTTTGTTTTCTCACTTCTCATACAACTCAAAGCACATTTTGCACCATACATAGTATCGGGCTAAGCAAGACTTAAGTCTTATCTGAGGGAAACACAGTAAACATCAAACCAGTTGGCCTGCCCTGTTTTTTTCCTGGATGCTTTAATTTATCCCACAAGTTGATTACAAACTTGGATAGGCTGGGCTTCTGTGTAGCTGAAATGGAAAAGCAAAACAGCTTCTGCTAAATGACCAGAACGTTAATTGCCATTCGGCTGTGTTCACCACTGTGCCAGCGGTGCTAACAGAGTCCCTCTATTTTTAGGCTGTCTAAATTTACACCACATGTTTACCCTGGCTTCTGTAAGGCCTTTGTTTTCTTCCCAAAATTGACCCCTGGTTCTTGACTGTAAACACACATTTCCAGAGAGCCAAAACAATAACAAACCCAGGCTGTTTCACTGTGGGGTACGTAGAACTCCCAACCCTACAAACTTCAAATGGCTTCCAGTGCAAACTTGGACTTCATAATAGCCCTGCCGTCTGTCCTGTTTGATCCCATGTCCCCCAACCCCCCGCCAGTGCCATCTCTGATCACCTAAACTTTAAACAATATGGCCATTGAGAAACCGATGCTTAAAACCTTTGAAAAGAGAAATGGTATTTCTCCACAGAAAAGCGAGATTTATCTCACTCTCCCTTTCTCTTGAACATAAAGCCAGAGTAGGCTCCATCTGGGCCTCCCTTGCGTGGCATTTGGCGAGCTGAAAGCGGTCCAGGGCCTCACCATCTGCGGCCCTTTGTTTCAGTGCTGCTGGGAGGCAACGCTGGGACTTTGGGGAGCCGGCAGTCTGTCGGGTTGGCCCAAGTCCGCCTCGGCGTCAGATGCAGAAACTCTTCTTCTCTTCGCCGACTGCTGGCTGCGAATGAAGACGGGGGTTATGTAATACGGTCCAGGCGCGTCATGTGCCTTCCCTCTCCCAGGCTCTCCCCCTCCGCAAAACGTAAATATCTGTGAATGGAGGCGGTGGGGACGGGTTAGCAGAATTGATTTTCAGTAATCGGTCAGATAAGTTGAGACTAAGTAGATTACAGCACCCAGGCATTTCAGCTATATTTAGTCAGACATCTAGGAGAGCTTAAGGGTGACTGGTGGCTGCGGAAGTTTTGTGCCTTGTTTCGGATCAGTTCTACGTAGTGAACACAGAGAAGACTGGAGACTGGAGAAAAATTTTCCGTTATGATGCACTCCGGGAGACATCTTTGAACCAGTCCGTGGAATCCAGAAGCCCAACGCAAACAGGATATGCAATGGTATATATCAACTAGTCAATCAACTAGATCCACACTGATGGCCTTGGTTTGCTCTTCCTCCTCCCCTCTTTAGCAACACCGCAAAACAATGAAAAGTATGTATTTATATTCGTAACACTCATCCTGTGCAGATGATTGTATGAACATTTCCCCAGGAGTTTATATTACTTGGGGCTACAACGTTGTGTTTGCAGTTTCTTATATCTGTAACGGGGCATATTATATCACAGTTTAGACATTAGAAATGAAAATACACTTTACACAGCTCTCATGTCTGTTCACCCCCGCCCCCTCTCCTTATCGTCAGACCATGACAGAGGAATACTTCCGTCATCTATTTTACTGAACTTTAATCATTCCAGGAAGCAGTTTAGTGGGGAGGCATGCAGCTTTTTTTTAGAAAAGATAGATGCATTTTTATGGCCTTCGGTAAAAGACAAAAACTAGGCATATCCCTTAATGAGCTGCTTGAATGTTGCTTGGCAGGTTCATCTATTGATTCACAGGCACTAACAACACTTTTTTGATCTGGGCATCGGAAATCAGCTGTTGTTTGTTGATGGACCTACTGTGCTAAATGTAATTTTGTCTTTCATACATGTCAAAATGAAGCGATCCCATAATTATGTTTTGTCACTTCAAATGGTTTTTGCAACTAAATGGTTCATTGGTATCCTAAGTAGGCCTATATATATGGCATATGACATTCAATGTTCAGCTATACTGAAAGGTATCAATCAATGTACTGCTAATTGAAAGGTGTTTAAATAAAAACCTCACACGCACTTCAGCCTGTGAGGACCAGGACTGAGTTAAATTAAAACTGACTGAAAAGTGACTTAAAACTGATCCGTCTCTGTGGTGGACATTCGAATGATGTTGGCTGTAGAGTAAGTAAAAAGAAGTGTATGTGTCTTAGCTAAATCTGAGCTAAGTCTTCAGGTGGTCTCTAATTTGTTATCTCGTGGGATTGGTTGTTGTCTTTTCCAAGGAGCGAGGATGGGAGGGGGAGGGGAGGATGGAGGTTCAAAGGGTCGGTCTGGGTGTTTCCTCTGCTTCCTAGACTTACTCTGGTTCCCGGCTCCTGTCGCTAATTGCATCTGGGCCCCTCCCGGACTATGGCATTCTAATTCTTGGATTTTTCACACATCCCGCCAAAAAGGGAGCTTTCACCCCCATAAAAAGATCACAAAGTGCATATTGATTTACATGGTATGGTTGTGCCATTGTTGCAATTCAAATATCAGTCAACCTGAATGCCAATGGAATCATTTCAGAATTTCTCAAAGCTTATTTGTTTACAATCTATTCAGCGCGAGTGGCTGACTTAGGCGCCGAAATAACTGTAAGTGAGTGCTTTGAGTGGCGCTAAACAAATGCTTCCTGTTTGATTTCCTTTGGATTTACGCGTATTACAATTGCCACATTTTGGGGTGCTCTTGCCTCTTTGACTTGTTTTTGAGTAAGACGATTTCTCCAAGTTTAGCCCCTTGGGTAACATCCTCTGCTAGAGGTGGTGTAAAACTGTAAATACTCGTCGTGGCTGGCCTGTTGCAGCTGGCTGCACAGCCTGGAATGCTTTGACTTGCTAATTCAGTCAGCCAGACTGACGTCTCCGGCCCGCCACCCAATCTAATAAATGAGGGCAAGGAGGTCAGAAGAGCCCCAGACCAATCTATTCTGGTTATGAGGGCTGACGTGGCGCGTGCCCAGTGGTTTCCTCCTGAAGAAGTGTACCATTCCCTGCCTGCATTCCATCGCAGAGAAGCTATCTGGAAGTAAAAGGTCTTTGTAAAGAGTTCTGAGACGTTGTGAGAAACTGCAGCTCTGTTGGATCTCTACTAACGCGCACTGTTTTGATGATGTCTTTAATTAATACGGGTTTCACATGAATGTGTCCCACAACACAGGAACTGGGGAGTCACGCTTGCTATCGCCATTAGCGTCACAAAACACATGCTCTTTCTCACACAAGCAAGCGCAGTAATTACTGTCACATTATTATCGAGTACTTTTCTCACTGAATCTCACACAGAGACAGGACTGCTCTGCTCATTTCTGCTGAATGAGGACCTGGCCATGACCATCAAACCACTTCCTTTGGCTACGTTGAACTTCCTGCTCACTTTAGACTTAAGGACGTTTACGGAGTAAAGCAATCAATGTTTATTGTCACTGTCCTGTGCCTTTTCCCTGCCCTCTCTTTTAATGCTTCTTATGGCATAAATACGTTTATGGGGGGTCTACCATATCTTGAACCTGTCGGAGAACTTTATGCTTTAGGAGGTGTTTAGTCTCTGTTCTAAATGGCACTAATAAACTCTTTTTTCAACTAGGGACAAATATTTTCTCAGAGCCCATAAAAATACATTACTGTTGATGTGAGTTAAGTATGTTAAGTGTGTTAAGTACAATCAAATTGCGTCAAAAGTTTTAGACCTTGCACACATGGTTCTGATCAATTAGATTTTTTTGGAAGTGGAGATGGCAGGGTAGATAGGAATTCCACTTGTGTGGCGGGTGTTGGTTTACTAAGCAAGGCTGGCCTGCCTATAAAACAGACAGACACGGGTGGTCGTTTGTCACGCGTCTAACAGCAAGAGATTTCCACAGCAAATGAAGTGGACAAGATTCCAGCGAGGGGGACTTTAACATATAGTGAACTGCAGGGCACAGAAACCATTAGTACTGAGACAGATTGCTGCGAGAACAGCATTACGCTTTAACTTGGCACCCGTAATTATTTACTATTTGCTCATTCCATTAAAATTGGTCTTTAAAAACCACACATGCATACGCATACTTGATTTAAGCAATAGCAGTGTGTGTGCTTGTATGCGTGTGTGTGTGTGTATTCAAAGACCAATACTACAAAATGTGTAACATCACAAAACTAGTTCCGAGGTCTACAGTGGTCAGGCAAGTTGATATTTTATCTACCAGCATTAACACACACATATCTACGCTGGGAGCTCTAGCCAAATTAAGTCATAGAAAGGAAACGGCACAAAAACTAGTATTACTTTACAGTAGGTGTAAGCAAGTGTGCAGGCTAAGATTCACCTGAGTGCTAAGAGAAATGCAGTCTACCCTGATCCATATATAAACGTATCACAAATGTACTTCAACTGCAAACCTGCCGATGAAATATTTTCTATTTAAAGTAAAAGCTCAAACTTACTTGACAACTCAAAGTTATTATGTGGTTCTCCCAAAAACAAACAAAAAAAACGTAACCAGAGTTAGGCTGATTCTAAGAAGCCAGTGCTTTGAACAAAATGTGTTTTAACTGTCTTAGGGGCAGTGCATGAGCCCAGCACAGAATCTCCACAGAGGAGTAGATGAGCTGCTGGCTGCCAAAAGAACACAGGGGGTGAAACAATTCTGTAAAGATCTGAAACTCAGGGCATAGCTTCACAGCATGATATTTTACTGCACCTCAAGGTACACCGACCACACCATCTTCATATCACTCGTGCTATGGTTTCCTCTCAATTCATGCTCACTGACCTGATTTCTGCACTGCAGGTTTTGTCTCAGAAAAACACACAAAATACAGTCCTGGTTTTTGGAAACATCTATACCGAACCCAACACATTAATCACATTAATATTTCTGATATATTGTCCTCGAAGTAGAAATATATATTCCAAAGTCAAATTTGCATTTTCGAAGCAGTAAATGTTGTAATGTTTTTTTTATATATTTATTTATCAGAATTATTCTACAGAAAATGATGTGGTGTCTTTGATTCATTTTAAGAGAGACAGAACACCAGACATTTAGTGACTGGCTGTTTTTTAAACCTGATGTTTGTGGTTTTCTGTCAAACCAACTTGATGTAGTCTAGATAAACATGGTATTTCTATTGATTATTTTTGTTATTTCTGTGCAGTTGCATTAAGGATGAGTTTAAAAGGGAAAAGAGGAAAATAAAGGAACATTGTCAACATTTAAAGAACAACATCTTATTAAAGACTGACATGTTTCTCCAAGAATGATGCATGTAGATAAAATATACACTGACCCAAGGATAGGTTGATAAGAAATGTCCTCAAATGTCCCTTGAGTTTTTATAATGTTGACACACACAGAATCCTCTCAGTGAGCTATGTGTTTGATTAAGACATACCATAACAATGTGATTTAAACCAATAACTGTCTTTGTGGCAAGAACAGTGAACGCATATTGGAATACCACAGACCTGAGAATTTGGTTCACAAATGCAACTGATTATTTACTATAGACATCACTGTATATGTACCTTAGCCTCACTAGCCTACATTTAGTGCTCTAATATGCTTTTCACATTGTTGAGTTTATTGCAAGACATTTTTTCAAAGCATACAGTTGTATAAAAACGACACGAATGCCAGAAAATGCCACGATATCAATAATGAAGTGTAATAGCCTTGAGGCCATCTATCAGAGAGTCTGGAGTAAGTCCTACTACCGGTAAGCAGTCTAATTCATGTTTATTGTGATGATTTTGTGCATGTGGGTGTTTTATGTCGTTTGTAGCGATAATAATTACATTACATTGTCTTCATCTTTAACAGCTGTATCCCATTTTCAGTTAAAAGTCATTATTTATTAAAGCACAGTCTTCTAGGTGGCGATATCTCGATTATTGTTATTGTTGATGCTTCTGAAAGAACGGAGTTATTATGATCATAGTATCAAGTGCACATCCGTTCAAATTTCTCGCACCAAGTATCTGCACCGACCCTGGAGATTCACATTCACCAGTAGTTGCTTTTCTGTGACGTTATGCGCTGCGTGTAAACCGGAAGCATTGGAGTCAGACACTGAATGTGTGTGGTTTTACGACAAGTAAAGCAAGATGAATATCCCAGTGATAAATTCTGCAAACTCGGTTACAACTTCTTCAAAAAGTAAGTTTTTTTTATGAGGAAATTCGTTTTAACTGAAGAGTGGCGAGTTACAAACAATCGTGCAGAGAAGCGTCCTGAATATCCTTTCGAGGGGATTGTTGTTGCAACATGCTAACTACAGTAGTAGCCTTAATAATAGATCGACAATTATCTGTGTTTGTTATCGTTTGTGCTTTTGCTTGACGAAACTATGTAATTTATGGGTTCCTAAGTGAAAATAGTAATTAAAAAACTTCCATTATGTCTGAAGGTACTTAATTGTGTGCTTATAGACTTATAGTTGTGTTTTGGCTAACCATAGCTTGTCACCTGCTGCTATTATAAATGGTCATGATCGATTTGTCGTGTTTCGACGTGAACTGCGTTTAAAAATGGATCTTGTCCCTAGTGAATATCAATTGTTTGGGGTTCTGCTATTTATATGAGAACAGCAGGTACCTAGATAAGTAATAGAACTGACATTCTGTATGGTTGTTTTTCCAAGCTAAAATTAAAGCTCTAATGAGGATAATTGTTTGGGAAACTTTTTGAAGGAGTGCTTGTATTTTTGAATTGTTATACAAACTCACTGCCATCTGTCAATTTTGAGTAGGAAAAAGAGAGGCAGAGCGTTCAGTGAACTGGTCTGTGGAGGAGACCCAGGTGCTGCTTTGTGCTTGGAGCGATCAGAGAGTCCAGAAGAGTCTCTCAGAGAATGTCCGCAACAAGCACGTTTTTAAGCACCTCTCGGCCCGCATGAACGCCCTGGGTTTCTCCCGGAGTCCCCACCAGTGCCGGCTGCGGGTGAAAACACTGAAAGCAAACTACGCCAGGGCTAAGCTCCTGAAGAGCGTGGATGGGACCCACCAGTCCAGTTTCAGGTATTACGCGGAAATGGACGCAGTTTTGGGCAAGCCTCCCATGAATGAACCCAGGCTCTGTCTGAACTTTGATGTCAAGTCAGAAGACGACCACGATGCATCCACAGATGATCTGGAGTTCAGCAGCACTGCTTTCTCTCAGCCACTGCCCGATGTAGGTCCTGAAGCTTCTCTGGAGACACCTGTGGATTCAGTGCTTACAGGTATTTCCAGAGGGTAGCATACACAGTTCAGTTTCCAGTTTGTCAAAAGACATGGGAATTCATTATCTGGTTTAATCAAGGCGCAGAATATTTTGAATGAAACCAGAGATTTTTACACCTTTTAAAATTTACACTTTGATATAACTTGTTGCTTATTTGGATTGCAGCTGAGCCTGTGGAGGAAACGAGCTTCAAGTCAGCCTCTCATTCACCACAACCATCTTCTCCACAACTGCCCGACAACACCACATCTAACTCCTTGGAGACGGTGCTAAAGTACCTGACAAACTGCTTCCAGCGGCTGGTGTCGGAGTCTCGCCAGCTGATGGTGCAGCTGGAGAGCCAGCGCCTTGAGCAGATGCGCTGGCAGCAGGAGCTGCTGGGCCGGTGGCTGGAGCTGGAGGACCGTCGGCAGCGGGAGGCGGCCGAGCGGGAGTCCAGGCGGGAGAGGGCCCGCATGGAGCACGAGCTCCGCGTCCTGCAGTTGCTGAGTGGTCTGCAGCAGGCCGTGTCCTGCCCATGTGTTCGGGCCACTCCGGGCGCGACAGCGTGCCGGGAGACCGGGACACGCAGAAGCCCTGACCAGGGTCAAGAGAAAGCCTGAGCCCAAGCTCTGCTCTGCAGGTCGCAAAGTCCTCCATGGTTCATGTTTGTCAAGCGTGTTCAACATTAATGGCTTCTCTCAATTTCTAATTCAGTGTTAATGAGACTATAGAAAAGGCTTTGGAGAAACCTTTGTTTTTATCTTCGGCTTCCAATATGGTAACAACCTATAGACTTTGTTTTTGTTAATAAAGGGAAATGGGTTCTTCCTAGCTATTTCAACCAGGTCAACAAAATGTGTTGAGATTGAGTGACCCTATTGCCGTTAGTACTCAACTAATGACCACAAAGACTACTCTTATGTAACAAGAGTAACCCTGGACATTTTTACAGGAAGGGCCTCATTGATGAAATTGAAAATGATTGAAAAGGTTTTTAAAAATCTATTTTAATAGCACCGCGGAATAACATGAAACATGTTTAGCTAGGTGAACATGGTGGGGAAATATAGCTGGCAAGAAAAAACGTGGCCACTATCCAAGTCATACAGAGGAGGATGTAGAGAGGGAAAGTAAATAAAGTAATATATTACAGCAAACCTGCTTGATTATTTTATACCATTTTAGATGTCAGAAAACCAAAATGCACCAAATGTTGATATTTGTCAGAAAATCAAAGAGTTATGTTTTCTTATAAACTTCAAATGTATTCATAATCAGCGAGGAATTCAAATTGGCATAGAACATATGCATTATGTTGTCTAAAGAACAAACGAGGATGTCTGTTTGCTGAGACTAACTACAAGCAGTACAAGTACACAAGTACAATAAATACTGATGTAATGTTATCTCTGGTCAGCATTGAGGAAATAACCAAGTGTACTAAATAGTCTTTCTATGGCCAGATATGCTCTGTTATGTTACTTATACAAATCAAGAGGCTGGATAACACTGAGTTGTCGAACATTTTATCTATGAGAAATATACTATACTGTGCTGTTTTAAAATATATATATTTTGTTGTACCTTTGTTAATTTTGGTGAAACTGTCAATATTTTGTTGGTTAAATACATTTTTTATTTTCAGATTTGTGATGTGAATAATTGATTGTGTGAAGTGCCTTTTTGCTTAAAGATAATTTTTCAATAAAAAGGTATGTGCCGTCGGATAAAAAACTGCCTTTCCTGTGGGACTCATCTTTATGAATTACTTTTTTTTTAAATAGTTGCAGTTAATTGGTTCTCCAATATAATGGGGATCACTCCCATTCATTCGTATTGGAGTCCTCCCACTATGTAAATTCAATGAGGAAACTGAAATCAGACCTGGTAAGGGGTCCGAACTGTCTGTACCCCAAAATTTCTTCTCCCCTGAGCTGTCCCAAGTGTGACAACCACATGAGACAACTGCCTCTGATAGCTGATGCATTGTCATCTGTAAATGGAGGTGTGAGCATAACAGTTACCAAGCCTAACTGTTCAGGAAGCATTGGTGAACGGTAATGGCTTTTAGGTGTTAAATATAGATGTTGTTAAATACCTCATTGAATAACAAGAATAACTTGTGGATAGGTTAGGTATTCCCCAAGAGAGTGAGGAAAGAATGTATTCAAGCAGAAGCCTTTCAAATGTAAAAATTCTGAATTAACATAGTTCCTTGATATTACGATTCTGAAAGCATTATTACTCTTAGAATTATCCAGAATTGAACTCTTGTGTAAACATCACTTAAAATATTGTTAATAGAATATGCTGGACTGAGGGATTAAAATACAACTATGCCTGACACAATTTTTCCATACTTGATTATTTAATGCACATACAAATGTTAATGGTTCATAATGCCATTGTTTACCTTTTCTATGGTACATTTTTATGCTTGCTATATTATTATTTATATTAATTAGTGATTGATTTGCTGGACATCATTTACGTGTGTGTGCTATCCGCACATTTGTCTAAGAAATTATGTTTTGTTAAATAGGGTATTTATTTTAAAATAATTTAACATAAACCCCCGGGACACGTTACAATACTTAACACATAGTTAAAAACAAGTAAAGACAAATTAAGTTACCAAAACACAGAAAAATTGTCAAATTAAGAAACATGCCTAAAGGCCACCCAGGTTCTATGATCACGAACACTTAACCCCTTAGAAACTTAATTCTGCTGAATCCACCAGAGCAGTCTATATTGTTTATAGCTGATAGAATTTATTTAATTCAGGTTCCAATTTGTGGCATTTTATGGATCTCCGATATTGTCAGCCCTCTTGAAATTAGTAGCATTTCCAAATTCCTCCAAATGAAACAGGACTATACCACAATAGCCAGAGTGTCTTTTTTATTGCCGTCTCTAGTGTGAAAGACTTTGGAGTAACTTCACCTAGAGAAGGACCACATAGGTGACCTTTAACCTACCAACTTGCAACTTGAGAATGCAAACCTCCTAGTGAACTGAATCTGATATTTTGAGGCTCAGGGGGATTGGGTTTAAGAGGTGCCCGGAAAACCCTCATCCTTCTCAAACGCTGCTGTAAAAATGTCAGTTATTTGCCAAGCTAAGTTATGCTCTTGGGCCATATATAAACTTTAACCACAGAGACGGAGAATTAAGTGCACAAAAACGTCTTACTTATTACTGTTAAGGTTTCTTAAGGGTGTTGTGACTTATGCCTGAGCTTTAAATTGCTTCTGCTTAGATGCTGACAGAATTAAGATCGAAGGTGATCTTTGTGTAGAGGGAACATGTCTTTTTTATTCATATTTTAAAGTTTAAAGATACTGTTACATTCAATTGTCTGAATATCTGGTATTTACTTTTTTTGTGTTTTATTCGAAATTTTGCAGATATTTGACAGATATCGATGAGTTGGGCATGCCCTCTTGTTTTTCACTTAAGATACCTCCACAAAAAAACCCAATTTACAAAGATCTTTTATTACTTGATGTAGAAACAACAACATAATAATTGTTCCTACTTAATAACAGCTGTTCCTACGTATTATTTGAAATATTTGGACCTATTAGTCATTTTTTCAATGTGTAAATGTTTTATACAGATACTTTTGAAATGTTTAAATGTTTGTAATTTAAGGCAATTCGAGTTTGAATATGGGCAAGGGACCTTAACTACTATACTGTGACATAGAAAAACAATCAATTACATTTAACAGGCTAATTAAAACTGATTTTATTGTGACAATCGACTTTCTATGTTTACCCAACTATATAAAAACTAAACATTTTAAATGATAAAGTATTTAGTTTGCCGTGCTTTTTACAGTCGAACTCCAAATAATTCCAGTAAAATGTATACTTCAAAATGTGTAAATCGAAACAGCCAGTGCTGCGGTGTTTTA
>JAOVYW010011330.1:0-26156 GCA_025775045.1 Hiodon tergisus | reverse complement strand
GTCGAACTCCAAATAATTCCAGTAAAATGTATACTTCAAAATGTGTAAATCGAAACAGCCAGTGCTGCGGTGTTTTATTCTTTTCTCTGATTGGCTCTTGTGGACGCCGTCGCTTAAACCCACTATAGGAGGCAGTCCTTGTCGCTTTTTTGGCTATTACAGTTTAATACGCCTGTGGCAGCTGAGTAAACTCAGTGAACTGACGTGTTGCGGAGAAAGCGAGTGTATTTGTTTTGAAACTGGTTTACTGATGCAGTTCTTCCCCCCCGCTGATCAAGCTAACGTTAATTTTCATCAGTTGAAGATCAGAAGGAGGACACAAAATTGCACACATTTAAAACAAGGGGAGAATTACGTAGCATTCGCTATTTTTTTAAGTTTCCCAGGACTTTTCCCTGTGTGTTCTCGGTTTTTTAATATACCTCGCTAATTTAAAGATAAGATCGAGAGACGAACTACTCAGTCAATTTGGAGGTAAGTCAATTGTTAGTCTTTCTAGACTACTGTATCTCTTAGTTTTAATCGTTATTTTATATTCAGTATTTAAATTAGTGTATCGGGTTTAGCACAGGTTACTGTGGCTCATTTGATTGTATATTGCGTTCACAGATTTACATGCTGAAATTGTTTGGTTGTTAGTGTAGATTTTCTGCAGTGATGTGCTCTAGAATCGTGCTGTATTACATTAACTAAATCGGTTTATCTGCATTTTACGGCTCTGTTGATGGGGTAGCCATTGTAACGGTCATGGTTTCACTTGCTCAATGCCGCACTTGTTTGGGTTAGTAGAAAGTGTACATAGAGGAAATCCATACTTACGATGACTGAAATTGTTCTGAAATATTGGTAAAGATCAGGTTGAGGCAGGGATACGTGTGATACAATACGGGATAACAAACAACTTGGGTGTAAAAATAAAACAATCGGTCAGTCAACGCAATGCATGATAATGAGCAGTGAGTATCATATATAAAATGTGTGTGTATTGGTTTTGTTGGTCACGGAAAAATGGTTGGTGTCCGTTCTATAAAAATGAGTAGGAAACTTTAACAGGCATTTGCCATGTTACCATTGTTTATCTATATAGACATTCTTATTCAGGTCCACATTTGAAATGTATTCAGCGGTGTTGTGAGCAGAGATACTCTAATACTGTGGATTGACACTGCTGAGAAGCAATCGGAAAAACAAACCAGCTGAGGTGATGCATAGATTGCGGAATGGTTGGCAGAAATCGGCATTATTGCGACACTGCACTTTCAGACTTTGCCGACTGTAACTGTGATTTTGCAGGACTTTGACCTCCAAGGCAGGCAGGTAGGAAAGCTACTCTTACAGCCCTGGTGACCCCAGGTAAGGTTCTTAACCTCAAAGGCTTAAATACCCAGCAGTAGGAATGAGAGTGTGTAAAATATATGCGACATGCTGAAGGTAAGCTATGAGGTTAAGCCTTAAGTAACTAGTGAGAAGAACAGATTCTGACAGTTTAATGTGAGGCTGCTTTACAGTTAACTGAATAGTTTTAAAAACATTTAATAGTGTGAAGGAAGCTTGTCCACGTGTGGGGCTGCTGTGTATTGCGTTGAATTACGTAGTAAGGCTTGGAACTATTTTGGTTGTTGCGTGTTTTTGATTTTTTGATTTTTTTTATTTTTTTACAGTATATTTGTTTGATACTCTAAA
This sequence comes from Hiodon tergisus, assembly GCA_025775045.1. Lineage (NCBI taxonomy): Eukaryota > Metazoa > Chordata > Actinopteri > Hiodontiformes > Hiodontidae > Hiodon > Hiodon tergisus. Next base: position 24,473 of record JAOVYW010011330.1, on the reverse strand, counting down.
TAATGTGGCTATTTGCCTTTTTAGAGTTCATAGTGTCGTGAGTTTTCAACATACAGTGTATTGTGACCTAGAATACTCAATACAATTATGTGCAATCATAATAATAATATGCCTGTCAAGTCCATCAGGGTAGAATAGAGAGATGAGAGGGAGAAAGCCAACTAACAAGCCTAAAATGCAAACTCTTGGGACCTTCTGAAATGGGAAGGAGAAAAACTAATGAGAGGAAACCATCCTGAAATGCAACATCTGATCTCAGCCATTCAGTAGCTAAATGAATTCAACAATAACTAACTGAATTCAGCAAAAACCAAGCCACGAACAAATTAAAAACGGGTGCCCCTTAGGTAACGTGGAAGATCAAGATGAGTGGTAAATTTAAGCTAAATTGCAAGTGAAGTTGATCAATAATAGGTTGGTTTGATGTTGCACTGTTTACGAAAAAGGGGAACTATCTACAGTGAACTTTTCCCTCTGGTTATGAGACAGTTGAAGAAGTCGGTTGTCTGTGTGCTGGAGCAGATAAAAGACAATTTTAGGATGGACTTTCTTTGTCTCGTTCTCAGTTTTGTGTTGTCAGATCGCTGCCTGTTACTGGCGTTTGATCGTTAACGCCTCAGTTTCTGTTTAACTTCTGTTCTACTACAGTGTGAAACCCACCCACCGCCTTGCAGTAGGCCAAACAATCTAACGTTCATTAGCATAAGTTATGTTCTCCTCAGACGGCAGCACCTATGGATGGAAAAACGACAACATTGGATTCTTACAGCTCAATCACACATATAAATAACATCAACGTCCCAGAAAGTCCCTTATCTGTTAGACATGTCACAAGATGATGTGACTAAAGTTATCGCAATAGTCACTTGGTAGAAGGAGCATCATGTGATAATGACGGATATATATATGCCAGTTCTATATAGACATAAGTACTGTGTGTGTGTGTGTGTGTGTGTGTGTGTGTGTGTGTGTGTATATATATATATATACATACTGTACATATGTCTAAATACATATACATTTATATAAATGTAAAAACTATCTTTTTATGTGCTGTATTTATCTAGGTTCTGGTTTGAGTTATAGCTTTACTGAATGTGAGTGCTGGCAACCCCCACAGTTTTGTATTAATTCCAGTTTCTACTTGTTTTAGTTTAGATGTGGATAGGCGCGGATAGGCACAGATGCTCCTATCTTACACGATTTTAAAAAACCATTAAAAAAAAAAAAATCTATATTTTTTAGAGCGTACGTATGGATTCCATGCTTTTTTGTGTTTTTATCCACCTAAGTGATGGTAAGTCTAAACCCACTGCAATGGGAAACTGCGTTCGGGTGAGGGGGGTGGCGTGTGGCCTATGGATTTGACACCTGGAGGCCCAATGCAAGCTTTTTCAGATGTCTTTAACGTAATGGCTTCTTGCTTTGTCTCTCAGCATTTTGACGATTGCGTTGTGTCACAGCTGGCCCTCGCGCGTGTGCCCGCGCTCTCAGGGCTGGTGAAAAGTGCAAGTCCATTTGCATTCTGTCCGGACGGTTGGGTCTTTACACTGACCACGGAGCCTTTCAGGGACTCGCTTGGCATGGGTGACCCGTGCACACGATTTAATCCTGAAGCTGCTGCTGAGTTCACAATGCCGACTTCGGACGTCGTTAGCTTTTTTTGGATACGTTTAATTGGCTGAACGGAGAGAGCATTTATGCAAAAGTTCTGGATTAAAAACGGTAGCAAGTAATGGTTCTACCATTATGTAAATCCCAGCATTTTATTGTGTTCATTAAAAAATATATATTGATGATAATATTTAAATTCATGCATCCATTTGTATACATTATGTTAATTAGCTAAGATTGTTAGAATTTGAGATAATAGCTAAAATGAAATTGTAGAGAGTAATGTCGGAGCACTCTGAGTTCTAATTAAACTCTTTAATTCTTTGTTATAATTCCTGTCTGGGTCGCAATAGATGATCATTTCTGTGTTCCACTACCAAACATTCGCAAAAATCCAATTTTACGCAACATTTTTTGATTGATATAAGCAAATCATAGTATCTGGATTTTTAATTAGGTTGTCCTGATGTTTTAAATAATTTTTATTAGATTTTATTATTAGTTGGTTTAAAACCGTTGAGTGTTAATATAATCAACTCATGTGGTCCCGTTTTTTTTCCAGTGTTATAAAATCTGTGAGGATGGACTCAATGTTTTTTATAACTCATATCTTTATGTCTGTTTCTGTATCTGTACTCTTTGTTGCATAGGAAGCTACATTTCTGACAGGGATATTTTTTCGCTCTTTTGATCCCATTACTGCGGTAGAATGGGAGACACATGGCAGAACAGGTGTAGGCAGTGAGCATCTGACTTCTCAGGCGTTCATTCTGATGCAAATTTGCGTGGGAAATGGGAGGGTGGGGGGATTAATGTCCTGCGTATGGCTCTTGGCAAACCCCCAGCTCCCTTTTTGACCCCGGGCCCTTGTGCTCTTGCCCCAAAATGGCTCCCTGAATAGGCAGACGGTGGCCATGGAATTGCCCATTGTTTGGGGTCCATGTGCCCCGTGCCGAGATGCTGAATACCTTCATTGTGAGGGTCAGTGGCCCAAAGAAGTGGCCCCCTGCCTCGAAACGCCCGTCCCGGGGAATCTGCCTAATCGCTTAATAGTCAGGCTCCTTGAAGAGCCTGGGTGAAAGGCCTTGTGTGAAAGGAGCCCTGGCAGGGAGGTGGCACGACGGCCCGTGCTGGCTCGCCTAGGCAGGCCCTGCAGTCAGGTGGCCCAAAAGCAGGGCAATCTGCAGCCAGCCTTTGAAAGCGGCCCCTTTGTGTGGGTGGTATAAAAGGGCAGGCGGAGTGCAATGTGCCGAGGGAGATGATCAGCACCACAAGTTGTTTTACATAATAAGCGGCTTCCCACGTGTAGCCTTTTCACAGGATGCGCCCACTCTGTGCATCACATGCTGCTGTGGATTGTGGCCTGCTGCTCATGTTGAAGCCTGACTATCTGAATTTAAAATTTTATTTAATTATTTGCTATTATTCGGGACAGAGCCAAATCAAAACTTTGTCAACCCGCTGATCAGAGAAAAACAGATCATAAAACTTTGCTTTGAGCCTTTTGATCACCAATGGTGATACTGACTTGTTTGTTTGGTTTTTTATCAGTGTTGGGATTGACTTTCACAATGGGTTGGGTTGGTTTAGGTTTATGTTGACAACAATGATCCTGATTAAGTATTTTACAGATTAATACGGTAAAGAGAAGTTTTTCAAGTTCAGGTTCTAACTCAAGGGACGTTAGTGTCTAATTTACATTTATAGTTTGTGGGCCCCCCCCCCCCAACCAACCAACCAACCAACCAGCCCCACTCTCATGGAAATGGAAGATCGTTTCCACCTAATCCACTTCCAACCCACCTTCCAGCACATATAGTTAATGAGAAAACAGACCAAAAGAATAACAGCCAATGCCTAGGACATTTTGTGCTGCAGAATTTATGTACAGAAGTCAAAACAAATTTTAAGTGCATTGAATTAGTCTACTTGGCTAAATTCACAAAAAGCCCCTGTTCAATGCCCCCTTACCCCACACGCATTTGTATGGAATGACTAACATTCTGTTCCAAGGATCTACCCTTTCGGTAAACATGTTTTGAGGTTATCATCTCCTGCATAAATGGCTGCATTGTGTTTGCCTCCGTGTGAATCAGGAGCTTGGGAGGACTGTGTTGTCAGCACATGAGATGGTAGCTGAATGTCCAGGAAGACAGCGGCATCATGGTTGATTAGAAATACTGCTTGCTGCAGACCTGTTAGATAAGACATCCCTACAAATCACAAGGGCACCACTCAGCTGAACTGCTGAATTCGCAGGAGATTGTTGATATGCAGAAGTTGTTTGTCTAGCTGTGAAAACAGGTGTGGAACTGAAAGCTGTGTATGTTTTTCAGAATAAAACATTATATGCATTCAAATAGACAAGCTTCCTATATAAGTTGAAAAAAATATATATATAGTTTATATATTTGTATAGTTTTAAAGTAAAAATGATGCTATAATAATAACCCCACCGCCTGGTGTTGTCCAAACATTCAGAGTTTTAATCGGCTCTTTCTCCCCCAGGACAATATGCCTCAAACGCCACCATTTACCGGTATCTTCAGCAGCAGTGGCTACAACAAGAATCTCTATCAGACAAAAGTGGAGGGCTACGGTGGCCTGTATTACCATGACAACAGCCTCGTGTCAGGATCTCTGGAGGCCCTCATCCAACACTTGGTCCCCAGTGTGGACTACTATCCTGATGTGAGTGTCTGTGCGTCATCCTGTCTCCATATATCATATTATATAAATAATCGTGCATTTATTTTATTTCTTATTCCAAACGTATAGCTACTGCTTGTTACTGTGCGCCGTTAACTACGCGTCGTTAACTGAGCGTAACAATTAGGCATATGGTCTAATTTTTTTTCCCTTGGCAGAGGACATACATCTTCACATTCCTGCTCAGCTCTCGACTCTTCATTCAACCATATGAGCTGATGTCCAAGGTTTGCCATCTGTGTGTCGAGCCCCAGAGACTTGGTGAACCTCAGGCTGATAAGGTAAGGAACGGCTCACACGGTCATATGCGCAGCTTGTCCCATACGCGCCAACCGCTGCTTATCGGTGCTAATTCTGTCTAGTTTCATTACGCTGCACTAATTCAGCTGCTCGATTTCAGCGTCCAGTTTTGGCATCCGTGGTGAAATCAAGTCAGTTTTTGACACAGCTTAAAAGCGAATCTAGCTGCTTTAATTGCGTCCCATAGGTAAGTTTAAAATGGAGGTCCTGTCTTCAGGAAAGCGTGTTGCGTTTGTCGCCACAGGTCAGGATGAGGAAGACTGCACCCAAGATCCTGCAGCTGCTGACTGAGTGGACGGAGACGTTCCCCTATGACTTCAGGGATGAGCGCATGATGTGTAGTCTGAAAGACCTGGCCCATCGACTCTCCTGCGGAGATGAGGTCAGTCTTCCGGCTATCCGGCAGGCATCCCAGTGGTCTCTCTGCCTTGTCCTAACTGCTGAGGATAGAATGCATAATCAAGTTGCGTCGTGCCCATCGGCAAACGGTGTCCCTTGTTGGGATTTCTCGGTGTGGTCTGTGTAGAGGGCTGTGTTCTTGGAATGCTTTAGTGCTGGGAAAATATCGAATCTCCAAACCTCTTTTCCTCACGCTGCTCGCTGTAGCAGATTAAAGGTAGCAAGAGTGGAATCGGAAGATGAGTTTGGGGGAATGGAAGTTTTTAAATCCGTTTGCAGAGGTCGAGTGCGTGAAGAGAAAGTCACATTGTTCCGGATTTTGATAGCTTTAGCTCTCAGGCACCGCTGTTGTTCAACTATTGCAGACTTGAATATCATAGACTTAGAATCTGTTTGCCGCAGAGGCACTTCGGGATAGCTTTTCATTGATCTTCTTTGCTGTTGTCACCAGGAAGAAAAAAAGCAGAAATTGCATATTTAAAAAAGGATGGCTCCTATAAATGCATCATTTATTTAGCTTTTTTACCTCCATGCTACTGTGTAGTTTCTCCTGGACCCGCCAAATGTTGTTTTGTGGCCCAGTATCACGTTTACCCATGATTCTGCTGTTAATGCCACAGTTGGGCATACCTGCTCCAACCTGGCAGCACTCTCCTGGTATTACCAGCAGATGGTATCTTAGTGGGCAGCAGCAGGCTAGGCATAGGCAGTAATGTGAGACCATATATATTTTCTGAAATATGTATCCTTTTAGAAGAACCAGATGGGCTCCCTCTTTCTCATGGACAGCCATAAACAGTGTCATGTAGGCCATTTCCCATTTAAATATTCCACCTGCACGAGGAAAAGCACATCCGCACGTACCTGCTGCGCACGTCACCGTTTTTAAACACGGGTTCCCATGTGAGAGCTGTGCGTAGCTCCCACAAAGCTGGGTTTATGCCTGTGTCACGTAATCGCGGGGACTACTTGTTTTCCGTATAGTATGAGCCCCTTGTGACGTATACCGTGCGGTGTTCACGTGTGTATCTTAATGCAGGCAGCCCGGGACTCACAAACAAGCCTCAGAGACTCGCAGACTGTGGAGCGTTTGGGTCGGCAGACAATGTCTCCATTTATCAACGTATGCGGGATGGGCAGAGAACAGCATGCATTTTCTTAACAACCCTCTGCGGCGCTTGGGACCCGCCGGGCGACAAAGGGCCGATGTTTTCGTGGTCCATCTCAGGGGTCACTCCTGACCATGACGCTGCCCCGTGTGCCGTAGATCTTACACCCCCCGACGTGGCTTCACCGGCTCAGGACGGGCTACAGCGAGCAGGGGCTGGCGTGTCGCTGAACCCGGGAGGCGCGGCAGGACCCTAACATCTGTCCGCAGAGGACTCCAGACCACATCAACGGTCTCGCCCCCCCGATTTGCAGAGACTGTCATTATGGGAGCGGTTGGATATATAGGGAATCCGCTCTGCAGCCAAACCAAACAAAGCCTGTGCCCCGGGCCTGACTAGCGGGATCAGTTCACATTTGTGCCTGCGCAGCCCGTTTCCATCAGAGCCCTGTGTACATAACTGCAACGTAACAGGGACCTTTTTGGAACAGGTCCCGTTGGTCAAAGCAGGACGCCGTGTCCGAGAGCCAGGGAGAGGCATAAGGGAGACTTAACTGGGCTCTGCGTTAGAGGTCGCGCGGAGAGGCCAGCTGTTGCATCTTCCGACGCCAGGGATAACTGAAAGCAAGGCGAAAGCAGAGCTTTTTAACGCCCTGGGTTCACTGCAACAACACGGCACGCTGCGTCAGAATGTCAGATATCTCCGGGGAGCCGCGTCTAAAAATACCACCGCTATTTGTGGTAGAGACGGAGGATTCACCAGATGGTTCATTTTCCAGAGACAATTGGAGACGGCCCCTTTGATCTCCTGCCCGTGTATGTAGAATGCCTAAGTGAAGTATTGTTCCGCTGTGATAAAAGGCTCCTTTAAAATTACGCGCGCTAGTTGTACTAAACAGCCGTGGACCCTTTCTAGGCACAGTTGTATTCACCGTTTCTCACAAACGAGAGCTAGACGGTCCAACAAGTAGCAGACAGTGCAGCCCCAAAATCCAAATCGTGCGAAGTGAAGTGTGGCCTCCAAACTCAAGGCTTCAACGTTTCCAACTGCTCTTTTCGCTGAATTTCCGAGAGGACCGCATGGGCGTCAGGGTGAAATGCACACGGTCCTCTCGCTGTGAGAAATTTGTCATCCCCGCCTGACAAGTGAATTACGGACAAGGGTTCAAACTCATTCCGCCTCTCCCCTACTTTGCTGTAAGGGATTGATGATAGTGCAGTAATTTAATTTGGACACCTAACTGACAGCCAAAACAAAGACAAAAATCAGCACCTAAAAGAAACACGGCAAACTTTGAATGCTGGCTTGACACATGCATCGCAGAGAGGATCATAGAGAAAATCGCGTCCTTTTTGCTGCAGAACAGATTTTGCTTGGTGAGAATCTGTCCTGCGAGGGCAGAATTGTGAAAGTCAGAGAACAGGATGTGGGTGAATGGGCCCCACTTCAGATTCCTACTGCCGGTGGTGAAGAAGTGGGGCAGGCATTACACAATCTTTGTCCTGATTGTTTCGGATACTTGTTATCCAATGTCACGAGGGGTTACGCTGAGTGATGAAGTTGAGAGACGGAGTGCTCTCTCTGACCCCAGGAAGTGGCTCCAGTAGACATGCTTTGAGTGTGTGCGTTTCATTAGGCTCGGGGAGCAGTCGCTGAAAGACTTTGTCCGCTCCGGTCTGCGTCCTTTGAGTCGGCAGATTTTATAGCGCTTCATTGCCTAGCGTCGTTGCCTAGCACAGTCACTTAATGTGTGGCTTTTCATGTGAGCAGTGATGACCGACGGCCCTCTGATTGCGTTTGACTTTAACGTAACGATCAGCCCAAAGTCTGCCCTCACCGCGACCTTGCACACGCGTGTTTTAAGGGGGGGGAAAATAAAATAAAATAAAATAAAAATCTCTCCTGTTGGCACAGCTTTACCGCAAGGCCGTGCAGCAGATGACCCAGGGCCTGATCCGCAAGCTGACCGCACTCAGCCAGTACGAGGAGGTGCTGGTGAAGATCAACTCCACGGCGACCGACAGGCTGGCGGTGCTGAAGGCCAAACCCCAGTCCATCCAGAGGGACATTCTGGCCATCTGCAATGACCCCTTCACCCTAGCCCAGCAGCTTACCCACATCGAGCTGGTGAGCAAAACCAGGGGGCTTCGGCAACACAATGAGCCTTTGCTGTTTAGCGTTGGTCGTCTTGTTAACCACTGTCCATTGTTCGCAGTTCATTGCTCAGCACACGCATAACCTGCTTCAGCTTTGCCTTGTCAATGTGAATATGCGCTTGGATCTTTGATGAAAATAATAGGTTTCCCTTTGCTGTGTGGGTTGAAGTAAGGATTCTTCTTTCTGTTTAGGAGCGACTCAGTTATATCGGCCCTGAGGAATTCGTTCAGGCCTTTGTTCGGAAAGAGCCTCTGAACAACAATCAGGTACTGTTTCAGTTTGTTGGTTTCTTAAATCTTTAGTGCTGCTAGTTAAAAAAATTTTTTTTTGCATGTTTGCTTCTTGAGTTTGCACATAAATGATAAACTTAAACGGAAAATTTCTGGGAGCAAGACTTACAAAGGACCAGTAAGCAGTGCTTGGATTGTATGTTATTGTTTTTCACGATAACTCAGATATGTTTAAAATTAGATGGTAGCCCAAAAGGTAATGCTCACATCAAATTTCAGACACCTGATTCCTCTTTCTGCTTATTTTCCTCCCCATCTCTGGTTTTGAATAGAAGAATCCCTAATGGTAAAAACCTTACAACTCAGCCACGCAGAGGTGCTGAACATTAGTATAGACCACCTATGCTGAGCAAATCCACATGCCGTTTTCCATCCTTAAAAGCAAGGTCTGGGCAAAGCAGGGCACTGATTGTTTCTGGGTTCGGTAAAAGAGGTGTTCTTTACCCTTTGCTCCCCACACAGAGTTGCTTTGGCGATCACAAGAAGGCGCGAAACCTCGAGTTGTACGTGGAGTGGTTCAACAGGCTCAGCTACCTGGTGGCCACTGAGATCTGCATGGTGAGCACCGTCCCGCTGTTGTTGGCCTCGGACGTCCCTTCCGCTACGCCCTGATCCGGAGGGTTAAACCCCTCTCCTCTGTGTTCCCATGCAGCCTGTGAAGAAGAAGCAGAGGGCCCGGGTCACCGAGTTCTTCATTGATGTGGCACGGGAATGCTTCAACATCGGCAACTTCAACTCTCTCATGGCGATTATTTGTGAGCGCTTTTGCCTTTCTGCCCGTATTCGTTCTTTTTACGCGTCGCTGAAGTTTTTCTCTGTTTGTCATTCGCACGTATGCAAGCATGAGCGCTTCCCTTGCAAACGTGCCGCCGCAACCTCCTTACAGGACATTCAACGAGCTCACCCTGTCTCCAACGTGACGTGGGTGACGTCAGTGATGGGCTGATGACAGCAGGAGCGTTTTGCATGTGCCGCGTAAACTACAATGCGGAAGGAGTCGGCTTCTGTTGGAGATTTGATCTCAGTGTTGCAGTTTGTGGAGACCCTGGACCTGGGGAGGAGATTCAGTGGTAGCTATAGAGACAGCTGGCTGGCTTGTTTTGGCCGCTGGGGGGGGGCTAGAACTGGCGGTACACCACGCGGGCAGATGGTCAGCGCTGACCAGAGAAAGGGGGTTTGGCAGAAGCATGCTGGGGAGAGCAAACCAGCTGTCCCAGGCCTCGTACTCCTTTCCAGAGACTCAGCCCCAGGCAGGGCCCTACACAGGCTTCCCCCCCTGGGAAACGATGGGGGGGAAAAATGGACCAGTTAAAATGAACAAACAAGTCATGGGAAAGGTTGGCTTCAAGGCCCTGTTTGTTGTTCTGTTTGCAGTGCTAGTGCTGTGCGATAGGGTCGGGGGGTACGGCTGGCGTCTCGGGTCTCAGATGTGCCTCTGATGCAGTTGCAGAGAATACACTGTGAAAGGGTCATGTAAAGTTCTGATATTGTGATTTTTTTAAACCAGAAAAGTAAGCAATTGGACATAATAATAATAATAAGGCAAAAAAATAAACGTAGTGTTATTCTAATGTAGTCACAGTGACTACAGTGACTACTCTGGGCAAATTCCCCTTGACCAGGGATGTTATTACCGGCTTAGGGGGTTGTGCATTGAAGCAGACAAGTCCCATTGTTCTTGTGGATATGGCTTCTCTATCTCTGCAGGGGACATAAAACAGATAAGTGAAAAAGTGCAGCTGAGTGCTGAATCTGTTTGAAGTGTTTATTGCCGACTTGCTGAGCATTTAGCGACGTCTTCCTGTCCTCTCCGCAGCTGGGATGAACATGAGTCCCGTGTCCCGACTGAAAAAGACCTGGGGGAAGGTGAAAACGGCCAAGTTTGACATCCTCGAGGTAAGGCCCTCGCTGATCCGAAAGTGGGTTTTCAACATTATTTATCATGCATGCTGATGATGATGATGACTCAGAGCGTTGGATCATGAGTGTGTGGGTGAGCCCTTCCCACAACGAGCAGAAGGAGCAATTGTGGGCTCCTTATCACTCTGATTAGCCAATCCATGCCTACATTGCTAGTCGAATGTGAAGGACCGTGAGGGTATTCAACAATCGAGCCAGGCGGTTGCTCAGGTGACTCAGAGCTCCCCTCACAGCCCTTCACAAGAGATAATTAAATTTAATTGTGCACGTATTGTCCTTTAAAATAAGCCAAAATGCATCTTAAATAAAACACGGATTCTAGGAAGTTTACAACTGACTCTCTCTGATGTTTTGTTGTAATTCTGCAGCACCAGATGGATCCATCCAGTAATTTCTACAACTACAGAACAGCGCTGCGTGGAGCCACTCAGAGGTCCATCACGGCCCATAGCAGCAGGGAGAAGGTAACTACAGAATAAAACTGGGGGAAGAGTAGAGGCGCGCTGACTAAAATTGTACCGCCAAAATTATTGTAGCTCACTGGATTTTCTGGCTGATGAAAAATTTGGTGTTAAATTAAATTCTTATCAAATAATTTAATTTAGTCTCCAGCAAACCCTGTTTACAGACTCTGTAATTTACTGAATTGTAAATAGGCTGGTGTACGATTGGGTCTGTTTACTGTTTTCAACTGGAAGGCACTATTCTAGTTTCCAGCTTTCCATGTTTCAAAGTCTGCTCAGTGCAAAATTAGAGCACTATTTGGGAGTGGAATAATAAAATAATGACCATTAATAATTAAGTAACAGAAGTGATTATTAAAAAAATATTCAATCAAGATACAGGATCTGGCCTGGTCTTCACTATCATGGCCATGCGAAATGAACACCAGTCAAGTGTGCCTTTTGATTTGCTGGCTGTGTAACTCTGCATTCTCAGTGGAGAGACAGAGGTCGAGCCGCAAATGGGCCATCCCGAGGGGGGGGTTTGACGACAGACTTACCATTTCCTTTTTAAATGTTCCCCTGTTCCCTTCTGGAAAACATGGCCAACGGCCAGATCACATTTTGTTCTCTGTGGTCTGACACCCATGAGGGTAAACCAGGGCGAACAGCGGTTGAGAACAGTGCTCAGCATTAGAAGCGTGCCACTGCGTCAGACAATAGAGTGTTATCAAAACACTGCGTTAGACAGTGGAGTGTTATCAAAACACTGCGTTAGACAGTGGAGTGTTATTAAAACACTGTGTTGTGCCGACGTGCGGCCCTCTATTTTTGGTGGCACTTCGTTTGCGGAAGCCTTTCTGATAGGAGGGTGTTACGCGTTGGGCTGTAAGAAAAGGCTTTGCCTGTCACCCTGGCTTTTGCAGGCAAAGGTCACGAGACGGAATGTTCTCAGGCCAACTGGAATGTCTGCCCTTGCGACTTCTTTCGGAGGGAGGTTTGTGTGTGTGGTCAGTTATTTCCATGTTTTTGTTTTTCTTCCTCCCTCTTAGCGAGGTAACCTTTTACGCAATGTGTTTTTTTCTCTCGTATCTGTCTTGGCCTTTTCCATGTTTTTCAGGGTGCGGACACAGAAATGTTGTAATTCGGTATGCTCATGATAATTTGATTTAGCTGGCCCACATATGGCACTCAATGCCTTACTTCAACACTCAAATGGTCTATCCCTGAACTAGATCCTATATCACATGCCTGTTATATAGTGCTTGTGGTTATATATCGCCCACGTCCGCAACGGTTTGTTCTGTGGAAACTGAAGGAAATGACTCCTACGTGTTGCATTCGATATATTATGTCAAACAAACTTCCCTCTGAAAGCCAACAGAAATAATGTGAATTCCTCACAAGATGAAGACCTCAAGAGGGTAAGGGTAAGAGAGACGAAACCCGCTCCTCAGGAGCTATAGGGTAGCTAAAACGAGATATAACCCAGGCTCTGGGTTCATTACGAAAACACTTTGATGTGTTTTAGAGGAAAACCATCCAGAGGTCTGCATCCTACGTTGATAACGTCCAGTGTGTATTGCGCGTTCACCAGTTGGTGGCTGCCCTGTCATCGTGCGGGACATGTGCTAGCTTTTTTTGTGTCTGCCTTTGGTGGACGTCCTCTACCTCTCTGTCTGCTCTTTCACATCTTATCTCCCTCCCCTCAGCAGACAGCAGTTCATGCTTGTCACTGGAATACCCTGTAGGACCAGCAGCCACAATAACTACGTGGTGTTCGTGTTAAATACAAATAGACTGCCTTGATCAGTGTTTCCTGAAGCGGCCCTTGCCAATTTATTTTTTTAGATGGTTGAATTCAGATCAAAAGGGATGTAACCACACTGGAAGTGCTTCCTGATGCATGTTGTGAAAAAAACTGCAGCAGATTGGCTGCACATGTGAGACACCCTACGTTTTGCCTCTTGGTTACTGTGCTCTGGCCAACGTTCAGCAACCTAGATGGCTGGATCATGGAAGAAGCTGACATTAAAAGCTCTCTGAGTGGCCAACCCAATTAGCTCTGTCCTCTATAATGTAGCTCTGGGCTTGTTTGGATTCCTCAGATGAGCATTTGAACTTCATGTCCAGGCCATGACAGGCTATGTGGTGCAGTTCTCTGGCAAGTTTTTGTAAGGATGTTTTTTTTTTCTCCCTTCCCTTGCAGATTGTCATACCATTCTTCAGTTTATTGATCAAGGACTTATACTTCCTCAATGAAGGGTGTGCAAACCGTCTGCCAAATGGACATGTCAACTTCGAAGTAAGACTACTTTTAAAAATGTAGTTTAGAAAAGAAAAAGACAAAACATTATAAAATGTATAAAAGTATTTTAATATTATACATAATAATAAAGAAACTGCTGGCCTGTGCCGTGAGCCGTAGGTGACTCTAGCGGAGGCAGCCGGCAAGGCAGCCGGGAGTGTGCAGACTCAAATAAAGTGTGTGTGTATATATGTATATATGTATATATACTTTGAGTTTTTAGTTCATTTTGGCAAATGTGTGCGAGTTTTATCAGGCAGACGCAGGATTAGTAGAGATACTTGCTGTGCATTCTGGGGTTTATTGATCTTGGTTTTCTGCCGCAGACAAGCGTATGTTGCATAAAAGGAATTTTCTAATTGTGTTACAGAAATTCTGGGAACTGGCCAAGCAGGTGAGCGAGTTCATGACCTGGAAGAAGGTTGAGTGTCCCTTCGAGAAAGACCGCAAGATCCTGCAGTACCTCCTGACGGCCCCCGTCTTTAGCGAGGATGGTGAGTGTCTGCACACTCCCGGCTGCCTTGCCGTCTGCCTCCGCTAGAGTCACCTGCGGCTCACGGCACAGGCCAGCTGGCTTTTATTGGGCTACCAGGACCAAATTCAGCCACGTTGTGCCATCGTTGACTCTTTTTAAGCCAGCAGCAAATTGACTGGCCCTGTCTCGCTCTAATTGACATCACTTCAAATTGAAGCTCAGCTGCTCCGTGGGCTCGGATCCTTATCACACGCCTGAGCCCAGACAGAGGTGGGACTCTTTATGCTCCCGACCCACAAGGCCCACCCGTGGCCCTCATGGCTTCAGGCTGCTGGCACTTTAGCGGCCAACGGATTAGAATCATCCAGAGATATTAGTCCAGCATCTGTTTTTGGTACACACAGATACGAAACATTCTGCTTTAGGTCATTCTTATTCATACAAGAATTGCAAAATTATCCATGGGTATTTTTTTTAAATTGTTTTTTTTTATCGCTACTTAGCTTATCACGTCAACGGAATAGATCAAACGTTGACAGGACAAACATTTTCTTCCCCAATTAGCATTGCTTGACTGAGCCTCTCCCCGAACCACTCTTCCTCCCTGGAGTGGGAGCTGACTGTCTAATCGTTTGTGCATGGCATGTGTGATAATATGAGTATGCGTCTCTTTTTTGTTCCACAGCTCTGTATCTGGCCTCCTACGAGAGCGAAGGTCCAGAGAACAACATTGAGAAGGACAGATGGAAGTCTCTTAGGTGCGTATCAAGCACCAAACGCATCAAACTGCACCCATGTAAATAAATTGCACTATGCAATTTAAATCAACTCTGGAGGCATTTAAGTGCTGCTCCAGTAATATTATAATGTGACACAAGTTGCTACTAGGAATAATCATCACTAATCCATGAAACTGTACAAGTACCTTCAGTCTTGGCTTTAGTGTCAGTCCAGCCCTCCAATATCCATCCTGTATGGTGGTTCCGTTCCCTGCAGCAAAGTGTGTCAGATGATCTGTATATGGCTGTCGTGATGTAAGAGTATGAATGTTCTGGTGAGGAGAAATTGCTTCTCATCGTATTCTCAAGAGAATACAAATACAAAAACACAAACATGGCTCATATGCATTGGCGCAGGAAAACGTAATAGGCTTCCAACGTTTGAGAACCTGTTGGCAGTCAAGAGAGATTTTCCAGCTTTGACCGCCCCTACCCCAAGTTACAAAATTAGACACCCAAAACTGCAAACATTACGATCAATCCAAAGTAACCAGGGCTCGCCGTTTCACAATTAGGTTTGAGTTGTACATTTACTATGTCTCTTGACGCGTTTGCTTCTCTTTCACAGGTCTACTCTGCTAAGTAGAGTATGAAGTCCGAGAGGCACGCATAACACATGATGGACGTTGGTAGACAGATTGTGCCCCGTTGTGTCCAAAAAGCGAAGAGTATCCCCGTTAAGAAGGGAACGACAATCTTTTTGTTCTTCTACGTATTTATAAAAGACTGTCTGTTTTTATTTTCCTCTTCTTACTGAATGTTTTTTCATCTCTTTGTATGAATTTGTAGTCTTTTTATCTCTGAAATTATCAAAGAGAAAAAGCCAGGGAGATGTTGTTGTTATCGTTGTTGTATGCTTTGGCAAATGATACTTGCAAACATATTGTACAGCAGTAAGAGACACAGACAAGTTGTATTTTCTCTACATGAAAAGGAGTTTGCTGCTGGTTGGCTTACTCGGTTTAAATAGTTCACAGGCTGCTCTCTAAAAACCAGCATTATTAGTACTCCAGAAGCAGTACTAAATATCGGTGACATACCTGGCATAGTATATGAATAATATGAATCCAGAACACTATTTGTAGTTGTGGTTCTTGTGTAAAGGTATTTTTTTACACACTTATATGAGTATTGCCTCGGTCTAGCACCACATGTTTTGAATTGAGGAACTGATACTAGCTGTTAGATGCACTGAGTGCATTCGAGAATAATTTATCTCTTTTTGTGTCTTGTTATGCGTTAAATCCCAAATACATGTACCCCCTCCACCCCCACTGTCTTTACTTCTGGGGCATTAAATCCGCATAAAATTAGTGTGAGAGAGTGTG
Source organism: Hiodon tergisus (assembly GCA_025775045.1). Classification (NCBI taxonomy): domain Eukaryota; kingdom Metazoa; phylum Chordata; class Actinopteri; order Hiodontiformes; family Hiodontidae; genus Hiodon; species Hiodon tergisus. The sequence continues at coordinate 8,642 of JAOVYW010011330.1, read as the reverse complement.
TGAGGAGACCATACATCCCTGAGTAGGATTATCAGTGTTACTATGACTGCGTTCGGTCACTTTGTGGAATAAATTGAGCATTGGAGTAGCGTTAGCTTCAAGCACTTAAGTTCCTCCTATGTGTGTGAGAGTGAGAGAGAATCACAGAGCTATCTCCTTCAACCACCCCCATCCTCCCCATCCATACTCCTAACCTGACATCTCTGCTGCACAACCCATCGTTTTGATGATGTCATGTATACCCTGGTTTCCAAGCCAGGAATGGCGATGGAAGAAATGCTTTGTGAGACGATTAAGTTGCGAGGGTTGGCCGAGTGAGTTAACAGTAGGTTTGCCCTCGATGTGCAAACTGGCCACTGTTCAACGGCAAGTGTTGTTTTAATTATTTTCATTTTCGATTTCTCCTATGTTGTGGGTGTTCTTTATTTATGTTCTCAAATGTTATTTTAGTTACGTATTATGTGTTTGTTTCATTGCAGCAAGTGTTGTTATTATATTGTGCTTATTTAATTCTGTACTAGGTACATAACATACTTGGTAGTTATCAGTCATTGATCTAATCTATTTTTTTAATGAAAGTTTTTGTTTGAAAATGATCGTCAGGGTATTGGGATGTGATATGAAGCTATTGACTGATACCTGGCTTACCTTGCCTTTGCTTTTTCTTTTAAGAACCCACATAAAAATTGACATTGTGCTTTACTGTGTAAATAATTTCTACCTTTTCTGTGTATATGGGGTATCCATTTTGACTGTCTGGACTTGGAGTTGTTTATAACTGAGCTAGTTGTGTATAAAAAGAGGACTAAATAAAAGAATGTTTAAAAACTAAGCACACTGGTGTTTCATTCAAGTGTCATCCATCGATGAGGATCCCTCAAGCAGGTCTGCACACTTTAGCCTCTGCAGTGCCATCAACAGAGATGTATTTTTTAAAGGTAACTACTAGCCATTTTTAACATAAATGATTACACACAAAATTATTCAGTTGTGGGTTTGTCCACATTTGCAGCAAGTTAATTGATGGCAAATAGTTGCAGGTGGTTCCTCTCTCTCATTCAGGATTAATCTGAAATATTACTTTTCAGCATCTCTTTTTGGCTGGGAAGTGTAAGCTATCTCGTGAGCATAGGGGAGGACTAAGACATTCTGAGCCAAAATCTGAGTATTGAGTATTTTCAAATCCTGGTATCTCTGGACTGACAGGGCCAGTCACCTCTACCAGGTGCTGGACTCTAAGCTATATTTACTAAATCCAAGACCTCACCCTCTATCTTTCTATTTTAAATGCACAGTATAATGTATTATAATAATACATTGCAAAAATATACCACAGAAATGTTTGAAATGGTCTGGCTCAGATGGTTTAGGAACAAAGTCCCAAATTTTCTCCTAAATTTTAAGTTCACCAGTTGTTCTGATTTCCTATAATGCAACATTTTAAATGGAAAATCATTGCATTAGCCAGTTGCTTAGTAGAAAACCTTATCAAGATTAATACACAATTTTACACATCTGTCAATACCAAATATGTCCAAGGGTGCAACACAGGGGCTGCCTCTTGAGATTTCAAACTGAACAATTAACGGCAAGCCTAATATCCTAACCATTGCGCCATCTGTTGGCCTTAACATGTATTACTAAAAGGAGAAATTGTGATAAATCAGAGTGCATTTTGGTTAGGGCCTTTAGACATAATTAGAAATGAGGCTCTAATTAGACAATTAGACAATTTCAGCAACCGGGCATAAAGCCACCATGGTTGTGACAATCTCAAAATACAGTAACTTTTGTTTTCTAATTGTGTCATATTGCAATCTACAAAAAACAGTGCTGAGGTGGACATCAGCAGCACGGATTCGTAACTTGAAGTGCCTTGTTCTATGAGCCTCTTTGAAACATCACTTTGAAGTAGAGCCCACCGGCGTCAAAAGGGTCGCGGGAAATTTTCACTCTGTGGCAGAGAGGAGCGGTTCTTGTTGTGAGATAAACACAGGGCAATGTGATCGAAACGGTTGAATTTTTTTTTTTTTTTTAATTTTGTGGGCTTAATAATGCACGGTAATACATATCCCTATAGTTTTGGAAACAGTATCCTATTTATCCTCATATCTTACAAGACTAGTTAGTGTGATATTTCAGCCTGATGTAAATGTTTTCGTTTGGCCCATAGCTAAAAAGGTATCGTATTTAGCCGCCTTATCGGGCAACCGTTTAGACAATTCAGTTAAAAGTTTAAAAGATAAAAGATGGTGATCATTATTTAAATTCAATTTCAATTGAATTAAGCCTTTTTTCTAACTATCGTGTACTGGGACCAAGTCGAAACTTAGACAAACCGCTAATCGCAATTAATATCCTTCTATTCAATGGCGTTTTGTAGTTCTAAGTAGGCTATTAATTCTACCCATAAAGGAAAACATTATTAAATAGGTGATAAAAAATAAAATAAAAGTGCGATTAGCACTCGAATAGTATGTATTTTATTAAAAGACAAACTATCCGAAATACGTGTGTGTGTGTTTATCTTGTTTGAGTGATGTGAGCAGGCGGGACATCAATAGAAAACAGCGCTGCGAACGGGCGTGGTCAGAATCTCAGTCGAAGCCGGCGGAAGCGGAATATCATTTTCACGGGAGCGGACTGGCGCGGAATTGATTATACCGCAGATCGTTTGACACTCTATTACCCCTGCATTTAGAATTCAGAATATAATAGATAAAATATTATTGAAAATTAGTGGCATTGTAAATAAATTTTAATCTTACATTCATTTATAACAAAAAAGTCCACACGGTATCAAGCGATATTTGCCTGCTATATGTGCAACGCAGGGGAACATTTACATGACCCTAGCACCACCAACTGTTAAAGATTATCAATGCAGCTTAAAAACGTTGAAGCTACTACAGTTACTACATTGTTAGAGAGAGGCATTGTATTTTAATTGGCGAATTGAACATGGCGCGGTTTATCCTAACATTATTAATTAAAGCAATTTAATTAACATTTAAATGCACCACGTCGACGTTAGGGCGTATTGTTTAGTATTACTTAGTATTGAAATGACGCAACTAAAAGATTTCATTCAAAAATTGCATTTTAAATGTAAAATGGTAATTTCCATAATAAATAAAAGAGACATAAGTACATTTCACCCGAGTTTAAATGTTATCACCTCAATATACTCCAATGCAAAGTGCAATGCATACTTCAATGCTTTTTAGTTCATAATGCACTGGTCTTTGTATATCAAGATTTTCCTTCACGAGTCATGAAAATAACATTTTATTTTGATGAGGGAAGATTGCAGAAGCATCAGGTCCAAAACGCAAGAAGATGGGACTGACCAAAGGATTATATTCACATCAACAGATCGCTCATTGATTTGAGTTTAAACCTTCCAGGAACCAATACACCTTCACACAATTGATACATTTTCTCTGTAAAATTATCCATTAATCATTCAGACAGTCACTGTTCTGTAATGACTAGAGTGAGAGGTCAGGATTGCATTCATAGGCAATATCAAATGCCACTAACAACTGCAGATCTTATCTAAATCTCTAAATAATGCTCTGCTGCTTGGTGGGTTCTAAGCAGGAGGCTACGGAAATGTGTAATATTGTTAGCTACGGTCTTCTGACATTCATTGATTCCCTGCCATTGCAAATTTCAACCTGATTGCACATGTAGTTATAGTTTTATAGGAGTGGTAAGTTTAAATATTACCTTAATATTATCGATACGTGAGACGAACGCTATAAACAGTTTTGTGTAAAAAGTAAAAAGAAAATTTTACATTTGCGAATATGGCAAATTGACGATGAGAATTCGCCGAATCGGGTGGAGGGAGGGGGCGACGGGAACAGTCCAGAGAACCAAACCGAGTGCCTAACAAGGAGGTATCTGAACAATCGGGAATGAGAGGAAACTCACTGACTTCAGGACAAGATTCATAGAGCACGCACGAGCACCCAGGGCGTTGACCTAAGTAATAATTGAAAGGCAGTGCATTGGGAAACTATAGAAAACTAAAGTTAATTTGATGCACGATTTTTTTTTTTTAGGAGTCCTTCGAGCCGCTACTGTCGTAAGTGTATATTATGCTTCTTATTGAAATCATTCCAAACAAAAGTGATGAAATTCTAAAGAACATCTTGACCTGTTATTATTTGTATCAACATCTAGAAAATTTACCGATATTGTATGGGCCTATAGTCTATTAAAGGATTACTTATGTAATTGTTTGTATTTATTATCAAAATGAGAGGTAAAACATAACTTTTTGAGATTCAGTGTATCTATGTAATTTACATTTAACACTACACGTTGTTGCATGGGTATTGTAGTGTTCAATGTAAAATGCAATCGAGAAGTTACTAAAGAACTATATTCATCCTTATAGGCGACTAATGTATGTTGGAACTTTGGTTTTCCTATAGCGATATACAGCAAGTATACAGCATTTTAAATCCCTATTGTAGAAATCACGTTGCTTAAAATGATTTTGGATTAAAGCAAATCTGGATATTTATAGTCTATCTTGCGTACCAATAAAATACGATGTTCACTATGTTCAAACATTTATTCGGGTAGGTGAAGAGATAAAACTCATAATGCGTTATTGGTGCAATTTACACCTTATTAAACCATATGCAGTGTTTTCTGTTGGTTTATCTTTATCGGTGTGTCGCTGTGTTATCAAGCACTGCACAGGCATTCTCCTCCAGGAAGAAAAAGTATAATAACACATATGGCAAAAACGTGTGAAATGACTAAGAACACACAGACACACTCAATACTCCCACTGATTTCCACATTCATTAATTTCCTTCCATTAGGGGAGATGAGGTCTCCTTCCAAGGAAGCAGAGGCTATGTTTTCAACTACTGAAGACATTCAATACTCTCAAATGTTTGAATTATTAATGAATGACAGTCTGACTGTTAAATTCCATTGACGGTCTTTCCTATGCAGTTTTCTGCAGCAAGGGTGAAAAAAGAGCTTTTCTAATTCAACTGCATTTCAGACAAAACTACACCTTTAAACCCACTATCTCACTTTTATATTATTTATAACTAGGAGAAGACTTAGGAGGCTGCTTTCATCCTTTGTACTTTGAGTTCAAAGGCAAAGACTCAAATCAGAGAGGGATGCAGTGGGTAAATGCCAGCTCTTCTTTAAAGGGTTAAAATCGATGAATGAAGTTGAATATGGTTCACTCGTTGGCGTCTTTAAATGTTATTTGCTATAAGCTGACTTGTATCATGTCTTGTGTTTTCCTGTACTGTAGGTCCTTTGGTGGAATGGGGAACAGGACTGTGAAAGCAAAACAGGTAAAGCAACTGGACAGAACTGTGACGAATTTCTGCATCAACGGCATTGCAAAACAGGTCTTGAAGGACCCAGGTTCTGTAGAAAACCCCCAAGCCGCAGTGGACATGCTCAAAGCCAAGGTTGCCAATTTAGAAAGTGAAAACAGGAGAAAGGACGAGGACATCCGGGAAAGGGATGTGACAATCAAGGGGCTCCAGGATCAGTTGGCCAAACAGGCCAAAGTGATCGCCGAGATCACCGAGGAGCTCCAGAGCACCTGCGTCCAGCTGAGCAAGCTGCAGGATGTGGTGAAAACCCACGGCGGAGTGGGCCTTCACCCTTCGCCCCTCAAGGCAAAGTTCAACCAGCAGGTCAGTGGCCTGTTCAGGGACACCCTGGGCAGGAGGAGAGGAGCCAAAGCGGGGGTATCAGCAGAGCCCACCTCCAGGACCTACGACTCCAGCCGTCTGCCCAAGTTCTCCTTCGAGAAGGCCAGAGTTTGGAAGGATTTAAGGTGAAAATAAGTTTACTATGGCTTGTGCGATATATGAAACCTAATATGCATTTCTTGATGCTCTGTTTAAAATGTTCTCTCTTCCCATAACAAGACCTGATTCATCACAGTTAATGATCATTGGGTTGCCGATCATGTGCATGGTTTGTTGCCTTGGAGACCACAAATCAACATTTAATAACTGAGAACTGGAATGAGGGAGAAATGCCAGCTGAACTCTTTATGAACCTATATTAGACCAGCAAGAGAACAAATATCATAAGCACAATCCAAAAGCCGCTGATCGCGTTGGTACTGAAAATATGGATTCAATGCATAAATGTATCGGCAACACAAAGGGTTTTATCACTGAATTAAGTCTTAAACATCAATTAAGTCACATAAATCATTTGATTTATACTGCCAAGAGGTGTAGGATGCTTGAGAAAAGATTACTCTGAGTTCTAGAAGCTTTTTCAGTGTCTCTATTTAGGCGCCAATTCAATTATTATTTTGAAAAGATAGGTAAAAGGCATTGCTACCTGGGTTAGATTAACAGCACTGGTTACTTATATGTGCTCATTAAGGGAGAATTTAACTTTGTGGTATACATTCCAGCTCTTAAAGACCATCCGGCTTGAAATTCCATGCCTTCTGAGGACCAGAAGGGTTGCATCAGCCATAGTAGGCAAGCATGGTAAAATAATTGGTAAAGAAAGAATAGAAGCACTCCTCATAAACTGTCCCAATACAATTAATATTATTTGCACCTTTTTATTTTGTACTGAAATGTTTTACAGAGAAACTACCAATAGATAAGCCTCTAATAATTGCTTTATTATTCAGCATGTTTGGCTTGGAGTCTAGCTTGCACAGAGCTAACAACTTGTAGTTACAGGACATGGTAGAACGACGTGTAGTCTAACAGCTGATGAATAACAGGGAAGGTTTCAATATCGGCTGGTATGTCTGGTAGGCTCTGAGAGAGTGCAATAATCTGGGCAAGCTGACGGTTGTTCTCACTGTACTTCCTAGAAATCTTTTCAAGCTTTTCAAACTGGGTTATTTGAAAGACCAAGAAACACGATGTGTGGGAACTAACATGAAAAAAACCATAATTTTGGCAGTGTAAAGAAGCTCATCATCGATGCCCTGAATAAGAACCAGTTCCTGAAGAGACTAGAGCCGCAGCAGATAAAAGACATGGTGGAGTGTATGTACGAGAGGACCTTCCAACAGGGAGACTATGTCATCAAGCAGGGTGAACCTGGGAGCCACCTGTTTGTTCTGGCAGGTAGGAACCTATTGTTCCATCGTAGTGCTGGGGGCATTTTCATTGGATGGCCTGCGTTCACTAATTCTATTTTGAAGGCAAAGTTGACGCAGCACAATGCATTGCCTTATGGGTGGTCGTCTGCATCCCATGATGCAGCATGCCTTTTCTGTCGGTTTGGGATGTCATCCAAAATGACAATACACGACAGTTCTAGACATTTGCTGACTACACGCCATATTGAATCCATGTTGGCCTGGCTAGAAGCTGTTGCCCAATACCCAACAGGCTGGCATTTTGTCTTACAAACCTCGCCAGGGGTGCAAATCACTTTCTTTCTGCTGTGGAGAACTACATATAAAAAAAACAACAACTCATTTACGTCTATATATATCACACTAACAACCCTGTAACATATTTCTACACTTCATTTGTAGATGGACAACTGGAGGTCTTTCAGCAGAGCAAATTGTTGTCGACGGTAGCAGTTTGGACGGCTTTTGGTGAATTAGCAATACTCTATAACTGTACCAGGACTGCTTCAGTAAGAGGTAAACAATGTTTTTTTAATTTTTTTAAAGGGGTGTCAAAAACTGTACGGCTTTTTTAAACTTTTACTTTAGCTCACTTAAAATCAGTTTGAATTAAGTTTATTATGGCCTATTTGCTTCATCGCTATCTTCAATAACTAGTTTCATATTCACAGCTAAGTCCTGCATGTTAAAAGTATATGTATTTTTTATATGTTATTAAATATTAATATAGTAATTTGTATAGTAAATTACATTACTCAATATCTGATTTGGGATCTTTTGATTTATTTGGAAACGTTTTTTAAGCTTAACATAAGCAACTCTGAAATGTTGATAGCAAATCATCAGTATTTCCTACAATATTTGCTTTTGAAAAGTCAGCTTTTGCAGACCCATTTCATTTTTAATAAACAAATAAAAGCAGGTTTTCAGAAAGCAGGATGTTATTCCCATTGCCTCTATTCCCATTTTTCTTGCGGTGTAAATTTGCCATTTGAGAATATACTTACTACATCAGTAACGTGATGTATTCCTCTAAGCTCAGGCTATATGGCAACCCATGGCTGACCTCAGTAATTCATGTTTTCAAACTGCAATTCGAAGCCAGGAAATTGAAGAATATTGTACTAGAGATGCGTGCGAGAGGGGCAAGCAGCCGTTCATGTGGGTGTGCTGGTAATGGCTATTTGTTCAGACATTCATTGTATTTCAGCGAACCTGAAGTCTGGTTTGCTGGTACGTCTATATTTATATATACTCTTAACTCCAGGCCTTTTAAATGAAATGGTAAGACTCGCGGACAGAGTACAGTGCTACATACCTTGTGCTGCCTTTCCAAACTTAAAAATAAAATAAAAACTAATTTAAATCACTTTTCGATAAGAGATCTGCTTGTTCACCTCCTGTCCTTTTGTGATTCCAGCGGTAAGCAGGGTGAAGACATGGGCTCTGGACCGGGAGGTGTTCCAGAACATCATGAGGAGAACGGCTGAGACCCGGCACGAACAGTACCGAAACTTTCTCA